>PVJI01003072.1:0-121762 GCA_004026765.1 Micronycteris hirsuta
CAGCAGAGAGGAAGAAGGAGCTTATACCCTTTGCAACAGCATGGATGGAACTGGAGAGCATTATGCTAAGTGAAGTAAGCCAGGCGGTGAGGGACAAATACCATATGATCTCACCTTTAACTGGATCATAATCAACAAAAGCAGAAAGCAAGCAAAACATAAACAGAGACATTGAAATTAAGAACAGTCTAACAATAGCTAGGGGGGAGGGGGCAATGGGGAGAAGGGTGTTCAGGAATCACAGTAGAGGACACATGGACAGAACTAAGGGGGAGCAGAGAGGCTGGGGAGGGAGGTGGGGTTGGGAGGAGGAGGGGAGGGGAGACATTGCAGATAACTGTAATTGAACAAGAATAAAGTAATTATTTAAAAAAAAGTAAATAAAAATACTAATTTGAACAGATATTATGCACCCCTCTGTTCATTACAGAATTACTTACAATAGCCAAGATATGAAAGCAACCCAGGTGTCCAGTGATAGATGAATGCATAAAGAAGATGTGATGATACACACACACACACACACACACACACACACAAGAACAAGAACAACGGAACGCTATGCAGCAATAAATAAAGAATAAAATCTTGCCATTGCCACAATATGGATTGACCTAGAGGGTACTTTGCTAAGTGAAGTAAGTCAGACAGAGAATGACAAATTTGACAAGTACCATATGATGTGGAATCAAAAACAAAGCAAACAAAACAAAACCAAAACATACTCATAAAAACGGAGACCGAAAGGATGTTACCAGAGGAGAGAGGAATGGAGGAATGAGTGGAAAATGTACATGGGCATACAGTCAATAATATTGTTTTAAGTTTGCACAGTGACAGATGATTACTAGAATTAGAGGGGTGATATTATTGTAAAGTATAAAAATGTCAAACCACAATCAAAACTAATGTAACTAATATAATATTGTATACCAACTTACAAAGTATACTTAAATTTAAATTAAATAATTTATAAACAAAATCAACAAAATGAAATGGCAACCCACTGAACAGGGTAAAATATTTGCAACTCATATATTTAATAAGTGATTAATATGCAAAATATATAAAGAATTCCTGCAATAGCTAAAAAGCAAATGATCTGATTAAAAAATGGGCAGAGGACTTGCACAGATACTTTCCCCATGAAGACATACAGGTGGCCAACAGACGTATAAGAAGATGCTCAACCTTACCAGCTATAACAGAAATATAAATCAAACTACGATGAGACGTCACCTCACACCTGTTCGATTGGCAACTATCAATAACACAAGAAATAATAACTAAGAGAAGATATGAAAAAAAAGAAACCCTGTACACTACTGGTGGGAGTGTAAATTGGTGCAGCCACTATGTAAAACAGTATGGAGAATCCTCAAAGAAAAAAGCAAACAAACAAACACAACCGCCATATGATCCATCAATTCCACTTCTGAGCATTTATCCAGAGAAAACAAAACGCCAATTTAGAAAAGTTATACGTACCTCAATGTTTCCTGCAACGGTATTTACACTAGCCAAGATATGAAAACAAGTGTCCATTGATGGCTGAATGGATAAAGAAATGTGGTATTTTATACCCAGGAATATTCATCCATTAGAAAAACAGGAGAATCCTGCCATTTGAAACAACATGGATGAATCTAGAGGCCATCATGTTAAATGAAATAAGTCAGACAGAGGAAGAAAAATCCATAAGGCCTCACTTACAATGTAAAGTTAAGAAACAAACGAAGTCATAGATACAGAGAACAGATCGGTGATTGCTTGAGTCAGAGGTGGGGAGAGGGTAAAATGAGTAAAAGGGCAAAGGTACAAACTTTCAGTTATAAAATAAGTAAGTCATAAGGATGCAGTATACAGCATGACTACAGTTAATACTACTGCACTGTTCACTGGAGCAATTGTTGAGAAAAAGGAACATTTGTACACTGTTAGCTGGAATGTAAAATGGTACAGCCACTAAGGAAAACAGTATGAAAAGTTCTTTAAAAAGTATGAATAGAGTTACCATGTGACCCAGCAATCCCTCTTCTGGTTATCTATCTGAATTATTTGAAGACACTTATTCATAAGATGAATACACACCCATGTTCACTATAGCATTATTCATGATAGACATGGAAACAGCTTAAGTGTCTTCCAAAGGCCGATCAGTTAAACATGTAAAACACATATACGACAAAACTTTACTCAGCCATAAGAAGGATGAAATATTGCCATTTGCAACAACACAGATGGATCTTGAGAGTGACACGCTAAGTGAAGTAAGTCAGAAAGAAAAGAACAAGAACCATATGATTTCACTCATATGTGAGGCATAAGTAAAACAAAGCAACGAACAAACCCATAGACACAGACACGGTGTCATGGTCTCTAAAGAGTAATGGGGGTGGGGGAGGATGGAGAGGGGAAAGGGGGCAAATATGTGGTGACGAAAGGGCACCAGGCTTTGGGTGGTGAGCACATGATGCAGTAAACACATGATGTTTAAAACATATAAAACCCTTGAAAATTATATAATGTGATTAACCAATGTTGTACTCCAATAAATTTAATTTGAAAAAAGGAAAGTTGCTAACAGAGTAATTCTGAAAGTCCTGCTTGTAAGAAAAAACATTTTTTGTAACTATATATGGTGATGGATATTAACTAGACTTACTGAGGTGATCATTTTGCAATACATACAGAGTCATTATGTTGTACATCTGAAACTAATATAATGTTATATGTCAATTACACTTTAATAAAAGGAAAATTACTTAAATGTACCATCATGCATTAATATATTAAATTAACCTGGCCACACAATTATTTTGCTCATATTTGGAAAGTTTTCACCCTAATCAAAAGGTTTGGGGGAAGCAATGGCTCACGCCATATTTTATTTTCTCACAGAAAAACAATATCAAAACAGCCACTATCATCTCTGAACGGTTATGTGCTGCAACCTTTTAGGACAACCACTGTAAATGTCAAATGTATGCAGTCAAATATCAACATGTATGTTCATAGTTTGTTGTATAGTATAAAAACATATCTGATCTCTGTTTTCTTATCTGTAAATCTAACCAAAGTAAATGATTTGGAAGCTCCATACATATCTAACATTCAAAATCTCAGCACTCTAGTACAGAAATTTATTAACATTTCTTCCCAAGAAAACTAAATCAGGCCAAATTTATTTAATATCAATTATATTTAGTAATTTAGTACACTTGGGAAAAACATCTATATCACTGGGCCATGAAAACCTTACCCACTGCTATATAGATGAATAAATCAGAGTAAAGCTCAGAACATAACGGAAGGCCTATGATGTGCTATTTACTAGTATGGTATGGTGTCATTACTTGTCACAGAATCATCTTATGTATCCATTATTTTTTGTACCTGACTGTTCTACTTATTTCTTCAAATACTTGCTTGGCACACACATTAAGAGAGTGTTTCAAATTATCCGTAGGTAAGCTGTGTGGTGAATGCTCTTCCTTTTGAATAATTTTTAAGATTTATATCAGTTTGTTTGAAATAACTGAAAGCAACTCAAACCCTTTATGAATAAATGAAAGAAATCTCAGAGAATGTCATATCTTCAATAGTCAAGAGGGTTAAAATGGCTATTTCTGAAAGGCTATAAGAATAAAAGAAGTTCTTTACATTGTCCTTCCTAGAGAAAAAAAATGGAAAAGAATTATGTGCCATAATGCTGCTGGGTCTCAATCAAATCAAATAACATTAAAAAAATAAAATAAAAAACAGCAGGAGCGGAGCTCCACATTCTATGTAGGCTCCTGGATCAGAACACTTAGGAGAGGGAGCCGTCCTCACAAATCCTTCTCTTGTTCAACTCCGTAGTGGGACTTCATTAAATCACTTGGCTGATGGCGTTTTACTTTCAGCCAGTTGACAATGGGCTCAGCTTGGCAATATTGATTCTTTAAGTCTCTTCACACACTGACTTCTTGGCTTTGCTTTTTACAATCACAAATCTCTTTTCCTATCGGCCCTTCAAATCGGCTACTAATTTTTTAAAAAGCATTATTTTAACTACAAAATAAACAACAGCAGCAAAAAAATCACAAAAAAATCTACAACAAATCCTATAAGGGAGGCTTTTTGAATAAGACTCTTGAGTTTAGCATTAAAAATAGCAACACACATAGCCCTGGCTGGTGTAGCTCAGCAGATTGAGTGTGGGCTGCGAACCAAAGGGTCGCCGGTTCAATTCCCAGTCAGGGCACGTGCCTGGGTTGCAGGCCAGGTCCCCAGTGGGAGGACCATGTGAGAGGCAACCACATATTGATGTTTCTCTGCCTCTCTTTCTCCCTCCTTTCCCTTCTGTCTAAAAATAAATAAATAAAATCTTTGAAAAAAAATAGTAACACATATACCAAGGGGAGGCAAATAAATATAACATTGTGATGTGTGTGTACTATAATATACCAGCATATTATCATTACAGATGAATATACTATAATTATATATAAAATTATAGTATTATAATGTATAAACTATTATACATGTAAATATAAATACCCCCCAACTCCCAAAACACTGTTTATTATAGTAATGGTGATCTTACTGGGCCTCTGTGGATCCCCGCCATATGTCAGGGTGAATCATTCCCTAAAGAACTGGTCTACTCTATCTTGTCAGAGGTCAGAGTCTAGCAAAAATGTCACATACATACCAAGGTTCTTAAAGTCATCTAGTAAAGCTCTGGGGGTTTTATAATACGTGTTTCATCACAATGTTGATGAACTTGCAGTTCTTCACCAGGATCTCACATTGTAGTAAACCTCACTTGAACCTGCCAAAAGGCCCCCTGACACTATTAGTTTTGGCTTTGAATCAAATAACCACATTAATGGTCAGAAACAATGTACTATTATACTGCCAGCTTTTCTGAAATCGGCAATTTAAGCAAACTGTTCCAACGAATGATTTAAATAAAGTCCACATCAAAGACGGGAAATTCAGAACTGAAAGGCCCAGCTTTTTCTCTCGTTACTTCTTTTATGCCTGGGTATCATACGAGCTCTGAAAAGTCATATGACTCTACACAAAGATCGCGTATGCTGATAGGAAGCTGAACATAGCCCACCCTGTATATGGAAACCGCAAATTTATAAAGGAGGCCTTCTTTTCCCCATCGTTTGTTTTTTGAATGCGGGTTTATTAACTCTTATGCCCTAGTACTGGCAAAAAAAGCCAAAGCATGCTATCTTGTTTTACTTTTAGCTAAATTTTAATTTTACATTCTGAAATAGTTACTTAGTGACCCATAAAAAAAACAGAAAAAATCCACACACGCATGCGGTATGTTACACTATAGAAGATTACTATGTGATTTGGTTATCTTCAAAGTTGTTACTTCACATCTTAGAAAACGGTCCAAATGAACAGATGCACATTCCTTTTAATGGATTATGCCTTTCATCCACTTTCAAGACTATTAAAGTTTTAAGTTGTATGGAAGTTATTACTGGGGACCATCTTAGAGCCAAATTATTTTTATCTCCAGTTAATTCAATTGTTCCAATATACAGATTATATTTATTTAAGGAACAGTGAAGGAATTCCATATTATTGATTCTATAAGGAAATTTACCAGCATTGAACATACCAGGAGGGATAATAATTATGTTTAGAGATCAAAGGAAGTCATGTTAGTTCTGAATCTGTTTAATTAAAAAAATCCTTATTTGGGTCTGAAATGCATATGTATATATGTGTGTCATATTTTTAATGAAAGTATTTTTAATGAAATGCATATTTTGTGTAATATACTTCAATTATCTCCTGTTGCCTGAGGAAAAGCTGACATGGTTACAGAAATCTTGAGAGCTGTTGTTTATTAAAAAGTATTTATTGTATGTCTATGCAAAATATTTTGGGAGATGCAAAGATAACTCAGACCCTAATCCTCTCCTGCAGCTGGTGATAGGCAACAAAGAGCGCTGGAGGCAATGAGGTCCCCCTTCTGACACATACATGTCGCTGAACTGACCTCCTTGTCCCTCGCCTTCATGTCATCATTGCTTCACTTTTACTGAGCATCACAATGCTTCAAATAATGCACTAAATATTTCATATGTATGAGTTCATGTAATCCTCAAACCAATCTTATAAACTAGACATTTTCACCCCATTTTACTGTTGGGAAAACTGAAAACCAGAAATTATTAGCTTGCACATTCAGCATTTGAATCCAAGTGTGTCTTTTCAGAAAGACTATCCTATTGCTTCTATTTTACAAAATGTTTGGTAACAGCAGCAGCAGTAGAAAAAAAAATAAAAAAAGGTATGTCTTTAAAAAACTTTCTAAAGGAATACTAAGGAGTATTCCTTTGTATTATTTTCAAAGATAGATCTCAATATCAAGGAATCACGGACATAATCTTTGCAAAAAAGTAAAACAATTATTAAATTCTACATTAATCAGCTATCAAACAATTAAATTTCTATGGACAAAATAAATATTACTGGAAATCTGAAGGATTTTTTAAAAGATTTTATTTATTTATATTTAGAGACAATGGAAGGGAAGGAAAAAGAGAGGGAGAGAAATATCAATGTGTGGTTGTGTCTCGAGTGCCCCCTACTGGGGACCTGGACTGCAACCCAGGCATGTGCCCTGACTGGGAATTGAACTGGCAACCCTTTGGTTCACAGGCCAGTGCTCCATCCACTGTGCTACACCAGCCAGGGCTGAAGGATTTTTAATTGTATTGGAAAAGTAGATGAAAAAATAATGATAACAACAATTCCTTTTGCATAAGCACTTTATAATCTATGAGCTACTTTTATGAGATATATTTTAATTATTTTATTTTGTATCAATTCACTGATGTTAGAATTATATGTCCATTCACTTTTTGAACAGATGAGAACACTATAACTCATAGCAATTAAGTAACTTACTCAGGATCCCACTGCTGGTAAGGATCAGGGCAGCTCTTGATTCACACAGAAAATGATATAAGGATGTACTGTCAGAAGCAAGGACACTAACAAGGCAAAGAAAACAAAGTGCACCTCTAAAGAAATCACAGTCAAGTGGGGATGGATATTGAAATGCAGAAACTGAAGAGTGTTGGTAATATCCAGTGAGTATATGAATGGGGAAATCTGTTATACACACTAACGTCGGGACTGTCTACAAAGCTTCTTCTTGTTTAAAAATGTTTTTTAAAACAGATTTTTAGAGAAAAAGAGAAAGAGAGAAAATGAAACATCAATTTGTTGTTCCACTTATTTATGCATTCATTGGTTGATTCTTGTATGTGCCCTAACCAGGGATCAAACCTGCATCCTGAGTGTGTCGGCATGATGCTCTAACTGACTGAGCTACCTGGCAAAGCTTCTTCAAGGATTATTACCTGATCAGAGTCCAAGGATAGGAGTGATTAGCAAGTAGAAGCTGGGCTAGAGCATTTTAGACCAAGGGACCAACAAAGAAAAGCCCAGAGGTAAGCCACACAGTATGTACACGGAGGAATATATAAACAATATAGTGATCATAAACTGAAAGGGAGGAGGAGAAAGAGGAAAAGCTAGGAGGCCAGGCAGAGCACTACTAATTATTTTAGATATTATTCTGGAGAGATGAACCATGACAATTTTTAATGGATAAAATTAATGTAACTACATTTGTGTTTCAGGTTGATGAAATGCTGTGTGGAGAATGGTTTCTATGGGGCAAGATGGAGGTAAGGAAGCTGGTCAGAGGCTAACCATTTCACTGTGAGAGAGAGGAGGCTTGGACTAAAGCAATAACAAGAAGTTGAGAGAGTAGAGAAATACTTACAAGGCAAAATAAGTAGGATTTTGTGATGACTGCCATGCGAGAATGAACAGAGTAAAGCATGACCCCACCACCACCCAAGCTATCTACTGATGCCTATCTGCAGGTTACACTGCTTTCAACGGAATGTGGAAGATAAGAGCATTCAGCCTCCGATGCCAAGTCTTCTCCCATTTTCACTGCCTCACCATTATTTCCTGTGAATAAATAGTCACACTCTGCTCAGTAGAAACTTAAAAGCTTAGACAGACACCTGATAGCTGCTTCGTGTTTCACTGAAAAGTAGTATTCTAACTACTGCACAATTCTGAGTTTATTAGGACATCACACAGGAGTCAGCAAAGCTTCTTGTTTGAAGCATGAGGTTCACTAGCAGCAAGGAGAGACACTCTAGAAAACATCCCATTAGTAGTAACTAAGTCCGCCAAAAGAATGAGTCCTTTTTTTCTACCATCATGTCTCCCTGGTCTCATGGCAATCTAAGACTTTAAGGCTCAGCCTCCCAGAAGCTGTCAGTGGCTAATCAATCCTAATGAGGCAGGGCTCTTTCCCTCACTGTACTATGACATAAATGCTGATGGGAAGCATCAGACAAAAACAACGACTCTTCAAAACGGAAGACAACGCACATCCTTCGGATCATTCATTTGAACATTCCTAATGTATGCCAATGATATGATTTAAAGAGACAGTGACATCCCTCATGATATCATATTTTATAATTTAAAAGTTAAAGCAAATGAAATTGAGGGAAGAGAGTAATTTGACATCATGGGAAGAATGGACAAGGACATAGGAGAAAAGAGCTGGGATTTCTCAGAAATCCTACTTGTCTGGTAACAGAGCATCACCTGGTTCAGAGACATTGGCATCTGCTTTTTCTTTTAACAGAGTGGTTGCTGAAAGGGCAGAAAAGCAACTGTTTCCTGAGCTACAAACATTAACTGGTCCGTGGGAGAGGCCTGTGGAGGAGTGCAGTGGGGTGTGAACTAAGATCTCAATGTCCGTCGTCCAGGGTCTGACTGGCCCTGCAGTCAGAGCTAAAGGGAAGAGGGAGGACTAAATGTCTTTTAGTTCCTATTGAAAGAGAGACAGACAAAAATGGGATTAGATTTTCTTAATGGTTCAACTCAGTGAAGATAGTATGTGATTGCTCGGGGAGCGGCTGGCGTATGGAAGTCCGTTTTCAGTTTGGTTTCCTGTGACAGACACAGCAATGGCAACATGATCACTCTGGTGATGGAGGGACGCAAATTTATTCTGGAAATGAAATTTTAACAGTAATAAGAGCTGCTTTATCTGTAAAGTTGCAAAGGGAGTGGAAAGATTAATAACACCATCTACTTTGCTTTGTTTAAACAATGAGTATCACTGAAGCAAAGAGTCATCAGAATTCTTAGAGGCAGACGGCAAATTAGGAAATGGGAGAATTTGGCATTTAAACTGTAGATAACCTTATCTTCTAGCTTTCTTTTGGGATATCACTCCTCAAAAATGGAATTATTTAAAAAGCTATCAACATTTTTATCATAAATAAATAATTACTCATTTAAAGATTTTGTTACTAATAGTATAGTAAATAAAAGTATTAGTCTTCCTTTATTTTTCTTTTAATTGTTTTGAAGTTACATCCATTCTGCTTTTCTTATAGGCTGCCTTCAGCTAAAGACAAAAACAAAACAAAACAAAAAATATAATGAACTGGTTCAAAATAAAAACAAGTAAAAAAATTAAGTTGGCTATTTTCTGATTCAGAGAAGAGCCCCAAGGCCCACATGGAAAGCATTTAACAAAGGCCTAGTAGGCAGGGGTTAAGATAGTAAAATATAAAACAAACTTGCTACCATTCTTGGAACACCAAGCAGAAACATGAATTTTAACAGTTTAAATGACACACTGTTTAAACTCTGGCAGGGCTCCTTTACCCATCTATTTTGTTCTGGTTAGATTTTATATTTTATAGGTATGTCACAACTTATAAAACAATTATAAATATCAGCGTATATATCTTTTTTTGTAAAATGTGGAGCCATTATGCAATATGAAATCTTAGCTCAGAGAATAATTCTTTCCTACCAACACAGAGCCAGCAACCCTAACACTTGTCAACATGAGACATTAAAGTGCAAATATAACAACGTCATAAATCTAAACTGAGGTGACATGTATTTAAAATGATGACTGATTTTGCTTGTGATTTTCAGTTCACAAAGAAAATTCTTGAGGAAGTATGTGAATGTTACACATATGGAGGAAAACCAGGGCAGCCACTGAGTATAAATACGAGGACACCGGTGAGTTAAATGTATAAGTGATAAATCTTTGATTATTCCAGAAAATACCAGAATATCAAGTTCAGGTTAATTGAATTGTCTGATTAACTGGGAGTTAAACAGAAACCACTTTTCTGCTGTAATCATTCCAAACTGCATTGCATCACCATATTTGATTGGTCATGTAATAGACATTATTTTTCAATAGTTCAAATTACTGCACAGCCTTTGCATCTCATTCCAGCAGTTCCAATGATATACCAAGATTGATGCACAAACTGAAAGAATCTGGATTTTATTTTTTATTGACTGAAAATTTGCAGTGGCCTGGATTTACATTTTTTTTTTAAGATTTTATTTGTATTTTTTTGTTTTTTTAGAGAGAGGGGAAGGGAGGGAGAAAGAGAGGGAGCGAAACAGCAATGTATGGTTGCCTCTCACATGGCCCTCGTGGGGACCTGGCCCGCAACCCAGGCATGTGCCCTGACTGGGAATCGAACCGGGACTGCTTGGTTCCCAGCCCGCACTCAATCCACTGAGCTACACCAGCCAGGGTTGGATCTACATATTTTTAATCAGAAGCTTCCTAATATTGCCATAATTTAACTCTTTTCCAAGTAAACTAAGTCTGTATTATAACTAATCAATATTTGAGTTGGCTTTTGTGTTCTGCTTCCCAAGAAAAAGTAATCCAGATATGTTCTGTGAGATACATATGTGGCTTTGGTTTTAGGGGTGAGAGGACTTGCTATTATCAGGGTGTGACTTCGTATGTTACTTATCGTGGGACAGAGTACTTAATTGAAACTTTCAAGTAGTAATAAGAAGAAGTTTGAAATTTTTGAGGATATTTGCTCATGGATAATCTTACTAGTCTCAGAATGAATTACCAGGAAACACCCCTAATTTATAGAAAGATAACCTGAAATGCTGAGAATCCAAATAACTGGCAAACAGTCACTCTTAGAGACAAGAGAATCAGAATAGGGATCAAATACCCTCTGATGAATGCTTTTCCATTACAAGAGCACCGCATTGCATGTAAAATGTAACACTTTTGAATCACTTCTATTCCCAAATGGTCATAATGTTCATTAATTTATCTAGTTATTTTGTAAAACGTCAACATCATATGTCTAGCACAAGCTTTGTCGGCACTAACAAGATCCAACACTGGATTTACTATAAAAGTTAATGAAGTTTTTTTTTAAGATTTCATTTATTTTTAGAGAGAGGGGAAGAGAAAGAGTAAGAAAGGGAGAGAAACTTTGATCGGTTTCCTCTGTATGCACCCTGACCAGGGACTGAACCCACAACGTAGGGATGTGCCCTGATGGGGAATCAAAATAGGAAACTGTTTGCTTATGGGACGCTGACCCGCCAACAGAGTCACCATGGTCAGGGCAAAAGCCAAAAAGGTGTTTTTAATGAAAATGTAATAATTTCTACTTGAAAAGTTTTCAGTAATGTTACATAACAAATTATTATGAATATATTAGTATTTAAGATTCCTCAGTTACAAAAGCAGAAAAAAATTACCTGTCTAGAGTTATAGTAAAATAGTAATGTACTATTTTCTTAGGAAATAATCAATAATTATTAAAATTAATCAAGAAAGCTATCAATGATAACACTAATATGAATATAATGATCCTTATTTATAAAATATGCACTCGGTAACAGTATGTTAAACATTTCATATAGTTTAATTTAATTGTTATAAAATGCTGTGAAGTTTGCATTACTATACTCATTTTATACATCAGGAAACTGAGTCACAGGAAGTATAAATAATCTTTTCTAGGTCCTACAGTTGGTAAATGTCATAGGCAAGAGAGTTCAACTAAATTCTGTCTGAGTCCAATGCCCATGCTCCTGGTTCGACGATTCTTTGTAACATATTTCTTCCAGTTCTGGTAACTGCAAAACTTTAAAGAAATGTTTTTAAGCCATTATTTCTATCAGTTCACGGGGAACTCCTCAGTGCAAAGATTCATAAACTTGATTCTTACAAAAATTAATAAAAACAAATTTTTGCACCCCAATTCAGATCTGCTAAATTAGATGCTCCAGAAGCATGCTGGATAATCAGTATATTTAACAAGCTTCTGATAAGTTTAGGAAACTTGGCCTAGTCCTAGGTTTCATTCTGTTCCCTTTCAAACACAGACCACCAGGTAGGCATCATAGATGCAATCTATTCAAATTTGATCCATCTGAACCTACTGCTGGTGCTCAGGAGCAAAGCCACTAGAAACTGCTTGAATTTCCTCTAGACACACCCACATCCCTAAGATATTTCTACCACTCAAGCAGAAGGTTCAAGTCCATATTCACTTCACTTTGTAACAAACACTTATTAGATAAAGTTCCTACTAGATGCCTAGTACCATGCTAAGCACTGTGAACAGCACACAAGTAAAAAAAAAAAAAAAAACAAACTTAGAGTTAATGAAGGAATATGGAATATTTAAGGAAGAAATATTTGAGGAAATATATACAGATAGAGAATCCAGAAAAACCAGAATTGGGATTTCAAGAAAAAATATACGAAAAAAGGAAGTAATTCTCAAATTGTTATTTTTTAAATGTTAGAACAAGTCATGTCTTTACTGAAGGTGAAAATCACAGTGACCTTTATTTAAGACACTTTTTCCCTATAACTTCTGTCTGGAAGGCATGGCTTTATTGTCCAGGATCAATTCTCAAAATTAAATATTCACTTTATGAGAAATGAGCAAAAGGAAGATTATTTCTAATTTCATACTGACTCACATAGTCCATTCTAAAAATGAACCATAAGTAAAACACAGAAATCAAAAACTACACTACTAAACTTATTATAATTGTTTCCTGCTATCAAATTTATTCATTTCTGATTAGTTTCCTTTGTAGTACCTATTATTTTTCTACATTCAATCTCAAATGAAGAAAAAAGATGTAACTTCTCGAGTTTCCTTTAAAAAGTTCCCTCTTTTATTTTTCTCAGTTACTTTTATGGTTCAGAATCATACTGGTTTCCTTGGTGTGTTATGTGTATTATTCCAGCATGTTAAAGCTATTTTAACAATGATCTTAATATGCACATTTTAATATTTTAATCAAATACCTTCTCAACAATATATTAATCTCCCATAAGTTTATAGAAAGCAATGCAGTTGAAATAAGAACAAAATTCTTCAAGTAGTTTCTGGATTTGATCATTTGTACCCAATTTCCTTTGAAATGAGATCCTAGGGAACAAGAATTCCATATAGAAAATTTAAGGCTGAATTAGCTTTGAAATTGAGTTTAAAATTGCAGGGGGGAAAACACCTCTATTTTTATTTCAGTGTCTACTGTAGACACAGTAAAATGGCTATTCTTTATAAAAGCATCAGACTCCCAAGGTAAAGAACGATAAAACATACAGTGACACACTACATCTCTCTGACTAATGCAATAGACAATCAACCTTCCTGTCACAATTGCCTGGAGATAGACACACCTTTTCATGTCTCATATTCATCCTGTGCTACCTTCACTGCCTCTGGAGGGCTTTTGAACTTGGATTTGACATCTCTTAAATATATGCTTTCTCTAAATGTGAAGGGGTTTTCTTTTCTTACAGTGTTAGCCTTACGTGGAGTTCAAGTCTAACTTAGATTAAAGAGAAGTAGTCTAGTTCTTAGATATTCAATGTTTGTTCTTGATCCTTTCTTTTTTATCTTTTGTTTTTATGAGGTTCAGCTAAAAACCCCAAAGTGGGACATAATGGCTTTAAAGACAAGAAGGAAATACTCTTTATTCTTTTTTTTTCTACTGTTAAAAAGCCCACAAGGCTCTTTTGTAGAAAGCCCGCACTAGAAGCACTCCCTCAAAAGCCACCTTTTTCTTCATAACAGCCTTAGAGGAGACTGTTCAGAAAAGATGACAGCACCCAGTGCAGCTCATGTCAGACCGAGAAACAAGCTAAGTGGTTTATGGCCAAGGTCCCTGTTTACTCTATCTACTTTTAAAAATAGGAAATTTTTTCACCAACAAAATGTTTTTTAAAGGTCATTGTCTCTTAAATGCCACAACAGATTTTGTGTTCCTTCTCAAATGGGAAAAAATGAGAGAAAATTCTCAGCTGAGACACTGTAAAATGTAATTATCGAGAAAGGAGAAAAGGGATTATGAGAATGAAAAACATCTGGATTAAGGAATACAAAGAAGATGACAGAATCGTTTCTGCACATCAGTTTAAGACATCACTCTGACATTCAAAAACTTACAGCCATGGAATGTAGCATCCTTTTTGGCTCATAGGAGACTAAATAAGAAGTCTTTATCAGAATCAGCAGAGTGAAAATACAATTCATTCACTGAGTGTGTGTTATGTTGCAGACACGGCGCAAACGGAAAGGACTGCAAAGTCCCTTGGCTGTGGTGGGTGGATCTTCAGTTCTGGAGGGAATGGAATCTTCTCATTTTTGTTCCACATTGTACAGATCCTTGAAAGTGCATGACCTGACGGTAGGGTAGATTTGTTCGCATTCAAAGACAAAGTTTTTGGCCATAGCTGTCACTTAATTAAGAGACTAGAAGGACTCTGTGTTTGAAGACCCAGAGATTACAGCACATTCTCCTCCTTTACTTGACCAAGACAGAACTCTCCATAATTTTGAAGATTTAATTCAATTCCTTGTAACAAAGGCTTACAGACCTTCCATAGGCAAAACATCAATTTCCTTAAAATATTTCTAGCACTATTTAAAGCCTCTCTTTAATATAGACTAGGGTAATAAATGATATTTGCTTCAAATATTAACATTATATTTCATATAAAACAACCACCGCAAACTGTTCCTACACCTTACCTTGGACGGTCAAAGTAGCTGATGCTTCAGCTTTTCCAACCATATTTTCTGCAACACAAGTATATGACCCCATGTCACCAGCCATCACCTTCCGAATTTTCAAGGTATGATCATCTCTGATTTCATATCTAGTGGTATAACAAAAGACAATTAAGTGACTCTCTCCTTGAAAAGACCTCATCATTACAAATAAGACACATCTGGGCATCAAATCACACCCAGCATTTGTTTCAGAAAATTTAAAACAACAGGAAAAATGCAGCATTCCTGGAAGTCAGCATGCAGATAGAAAAGACCTTCTTTTTAAATTTATGTGGGCTAAAATATTGAACTATGTTTTTAAAAAAAATATTTTTGGGACAATTTGGAACTTCTTTTTTTCATTCCTTTAAGCTACTGTATACACATTAAGGTTAAAAGGCAGTGACCATTCAATTTTTATATGCCAGACAGAAAGGGTTCTACAGATTTTTATCTTTTAAACTTCTTATAACCATTGAATGAAGTATTATGTTCATCTCGATTTTGCAGAGGAGAAACCGCAGGCAGAGGAGGGTAAGGTAACGGGCTGGAGTTGGTCCTCAGCTAGTTTAGCGGCAGAGTTATCAGAACTCAGACAGTCACATTCTAGAGACTCTTCCCTCGCCTCATTTCCCTCCCCTTAAGTGCTGGGTTTCCCTTGAAGTTTCACTCTAAACCCTCCTTTACTTTACATAATATCCCTGAGTTATATTATCTACTATAGTTTATATATTGATTGACCGCCCAAACATTTTCAATGCCTATTTCATCAAAGCTCCAAATTCATAATCCCGACTGATTAATAATTAGCTATCATATCCCTCAGGTACCTAATATTCAATGTTAAAGGAAATTTTCTTGTCTTACCCTATCATATAAACAAACTTCTCCTAACACAATCTACCAATCTTTCTTCACTAGCACCTTATATCTAACGAATCATCCAATTCATCAATTTAGCTTCAGAAATTCCTTGCCACTGTGGACTCCTCTGTCCCTCTCATCTCCCAGTGCAGGCAAAGTCACGTCACTTATATGGGCGACAATGGCAACCCTGACACTAGCCTCTCCCCCCATGAATGTAACATCAGTTCTTGTCACATACCCTATGTACTAGTCATGCTAAACTTCCCACCATTCATAACATGTCATGCTCTTTCTCAGCTTTCCATGTATGTTGTGATGTCTCTTTTGCTGGAATACTCCTCTCCTCTTTCTTGCTTATTAAATTGATGTACTTTTTTTCAAAGCATTGCTTGCATGTCACTTCCTTTTGATAACTCTCTCCTAATTTACTTCTCTCAAAGGTCTATTTTTATGTGAGCAAAGGGTTTGCTGCACTATTGTGTATCCATACATGTCCTCGCCTGTGAGTTCTTGAGAGCAGAAAATGTCTAAGCAACTACTGTAACCCCCAAACCTAGCAGGGGCTCGACGCATGCGTACTGAAGGAATGGACACATTGCATTGGAAGAGTGTCTGAATGCTTCATCTCATTGCCTCACTTCCTAAGGCTGTAAGAGTATCTCTGCTCCTAGACAGTTGAAGGACTTGACAGAAACTCTGACTTCCTCTATTACTCCCTGGTGACGCTGTAGCCAAGGAAAAGGAAGTCTGCTTTTTCATTGGTTCCTAGCTATATTATTAATGCTGTACCTTCCTTCCTTACCCTATCAATTCTCATATAAGCAATTGATAATACCTGTAGTCTGGCTGAACAGAAGAGAAACCCAGGCCGACCAGGGTTATGAATGTATAGTTCTTATCTGAAATCCTCAGAGAAAACATGGCAACCTGATTCTAATTATCTCTAGTGTGTCTGGCCCCTCATCAAAAAGCCTGGAGTTGAGTATTCTAATGACACGCACGTGAACCATGTTCTGATGGGAAAGTCTGAGTAGATTAATCACATCATTAAATTCTGATCTATACCTGGATTTGGGCAGTTCTCCATCATCTTTCCTCCACCGCACCGTAGGCACAGGGTCACCTCGGGCTTCACATTTGAATTCTGCACTGTCATCCACGGTTACTGCCAAGTTACTAGGTCTCTTCACAAACGATGGTCTCTCTAAAATTAGAAAAAGCCTTCTCAAAAAAACAAAAAGATAAACAAACTAAAAATGATTTTATATGTTCAGCCAGAACAGATTTATAAGTTAAAGTCCTATTTAGAAATTAGCCCAGCCCTGGCTAGCATGGCTCAGGGCATTCCCATAAACCAAAAGGTTGTGAGTTCCACGTCCAGTCAGGGCACATGCCTAGTTTTGTGGGTTTAATCTCCTGTCAGGTACATTTCAGAGGCAACCAACTGATGTTTCTCTCCCTCTCTCTCCCCCACCCTTCCCTTCTCTCTAAAATCAATAATCTTGTCCTCAGTTGAGGAATGGAAAGGAAAGGAAAGGAGAGGAAAGGAGAGGAGAGGAGAGGAGAGGGGAGGGGAGGGGAGGGGAGGGGAGGGAAGGGGGAAGAGGGAAGAGGGAAAAGGGAAAAAGGAAAAAGGAAAGGAAGAAAGAAAGAGGAAGGAAGGAAGGAAGGAAGGAAGAGAAAGAAAGAAAGAAAGAAAGAAAGAAAGAAAGAAAGAAAGAAAGAAAGAAAGAAAGAAAGAGAAAATTATTCCACATAATTTCCTACTTCTAGAAATCCCTCCCCATGTTTAGTGCTTCCTCCCAGTTTTGCCCCCATGTCTTGGATGCTATATCTGAGGCTGCTTTACTTACTCCTTCTCTCCTCTTCCCACACCCCAAGAATATTGGTTAACCTTCTTTGAAAAGGTCGTTTCTTTCACCCTTGTACAAAGATACTAAATAATAACAAACAATGAGGTTTACCATGAACAGATTAGATTAAATGGCACTTACCTAAGACAGTGAGCTCTGCTACTTCACTCTCACGCTCCCCAACCATGTTGGTACCAACGCAAACATATTTTCCAGCGTCGCTTTTGCGGGTGTAAGTGATCATAAGCTTTCCTCCTCGTATCTTAAAAAAAAAAAGTTTCACATGCACACTATTAAAATTGTTTAGCTGTGTTTACATGACAAAGCAAAGTCTATTTTCTAAGCATACAAAGCAAAATTATATAAAAAAGCCAATGTGTAGTATTTGCTATATTTATAGGTAGTAACTTGAAACAGACACTTTATTCCAAAGGTACAATATAAAAGAGACAAACATTTCTACTTGCCTACATTTCTAGTAAAGTTACCTTATTTTACATAATGGGAAATTTGTATTTCTGAACCAGCCTTCTTCTTTCCTATTCTTTAGTTAAATGAAAACCAAAAAATTGTGTGAAAAATATGGTTAGCAAGTGGAAAAAAGAAAAATTCTTAAAACCTTATGACTATAGTTTATATGGAAATACATATTAGCTGTAAGTGATTTTAAGAAAGCGTATTCTAGTTATTATAACATGTGGAAATAAATATGTATCTAATTACTTATTTTGTCATAGGTGCTTTGAAGGAATATATCCTAATTGCCCAAACACTACAGAACTTGGCATTTAAAAAACATAGACATTGCTGATGCCCACACAGGTTCTTGGGGACTTAGGAGGTAGAAACTGAAGAGATATCAATAAATCGCCTGGAGAGTCATTCTGGTGTACTCTTGAACATTTAATTATTTGAACAAGAATTAATTACAAATGTAAACAGACTTTCAGGACAATATGTAGGCTGAAGCTAACCATGCATTAAGAGTAGGATGCAGAAACTGAACTATCTTTACTTCATTTAATATCCTTTTGGTGGGGAGCTAAGTTCAATTACCCATGAGTATCTATAACGCTCTGAACCTTAGGAAGATTTTTTCAGGGCTAACTTCCAAATGTTTATTCATCGAGGTTTTGACCTCAGAGTTATTCTGTGCTGTGCATCAATTAGACAACGAAGGAAAGAAAGAAAGATAGAAAGAAAAAAGGGAGGGAGAGAGAAGGGAGGGGTGTAGGGGAGGTTATGCATTCAAACAGAGTTATTTCTCATCACACTAGTTTATTGAAACTACTACTTTATAAAAGTAGGACCATAATGTTTTGGAATGCCTAAATTGTCTTATTTCAACTCAAATTAGAAATTATTAAGAGGGTAATTTTAATTTCTATGGCTTTAGAACTTGATATTGTTTTCAGTCATGTTAATTTGAAAATGTTCACAATTCTTTATGCACCATATCAAAACCATCCAGGGATTTCTGTCTGCCTTTTCATGACTCTCTTCCTCATACAAAGAGTAATGCCTGCATATAGTAGTTACTCAAAAATATTTTGTTGAATCCAACCTGTTTTTTAATCCTCACCCAATGACATACGCACCAAACTCAGAGAGAAAGGCCGAAAAAGGCAGAGAGAGAGACAGAGAGACAGAGACATTGACATCGGTTGCCTTCTATACGTGCCCGCACCTGGGACAGAACTCATAACATTTTTCTTTCTTTCTTTCTTTTTTTTTTTGTATACAGGATGACACTCCAACCAACTGAGTCACCCTGCCAGGGTGAATGCAACCTGCTTTTATAGACAAAATCCAGTCTGTTATCCAATGAAGCATTTCTCTAAAGGCTTGTAGTAATTATAAGGTATGTTAATAATAATTTTATTGTTTTCATACATAACCTAAATATTCAAACAGAATAATGTGAAGAAAAAATAAATGTCATGTGAAAAGGATCTTCCTTAAGTCTACTGTTCACGTGACACATGCTCTCCTGGAACCTGCATTTTCGATTCAATAGCATATTGAGGATATTTTTACATTTTAAATGTTGAAAACATTGTATACAGATCCTCAGAGTCTATTTCAATGGCCACATAGTATTCTGTTACACACAGTATTCCATTCTAGAATATGTATTTACCATATTTTACCAAACTATTTTCTTCTTGGTAGATGTTTCAAATATGCCACTTTTCCCATTTTAGAAACCACACTAAAAAATCAGCCTCCTTTGGAATATATCTTTTCTCACATGGGCATTATGTCCATAGAAGGCCTCAAAGTGAGATTCTTAAATCAAACATCTACCCAGCGTTAGAGCCATTGGATCACAGTGTTAACTCTTTTATGTTTTTATAAAGTTTTGGTCTTTAGCATAAACACACTGTGAGACTGTGAGGAGAAAGTGTTATAACCTCATTTTTCACCTAAGGGTCAGCGGCTTAGAACAGTACAACTTCTCCGCATACCTCTTCTCTGCCATCAGCACAGCAGGCCTTAATTATGCTTTTAATCGTCAGATTTCCTCCCTGCCTGTGAACTCTGAGGCAGAGAAGCATATCTACTTCCTCTCTATGGCCTCAGGAACCCTCACAATGCCAGATAAACTATATAATTTTTGTGAAAGCAAGAGTGACCTGCCCAATGGCACACAGAAAGTTGTAACAGGACTCGGATTTTAGTAAGACACATGATTTCGGCTACCTGAGATGCACAAGAAATGAGGAGAAATGCTCAGCCCAGAGCTCGATTATCAAGTTGAGTTTAATAAACTCAAGTTCTTGAGGTACAGAAAATTTATGTACCATAATAACAAGACCCTTTAAAGAAGTTTCGCTGTAACCTTTCACCATATACATATTTCGAAAAATACAAACATTTCCAAAAATCTTGAGGACACAAAATCATTCCAGAAAAAAGGAAGGTTACAAATTCTCTTCTCGATACGAAAGTGATCTGAGATGTTTTCCTACATGTTCCTTTATTGGTTCTCTTACTTGGGACAAAACATTGAGCCTCATTCTATACCCTAGAATCTTCAACATCCTTGCATATAGATCAGTCCAATTCTAAAGGGATCGCACATTACTATGTTACAGCTATAGCAAAGTAACAAATAAATAAATGCTTTATTCTTTATGTTCCAAAAATTAAGCCAATGAGTTCTATCTACAATAAAATATAAGACTTAAGAGTAATTTTAGCCTTGGCCAGATGGCTCAGTAGGTTGGAGCATCATACATCAAAAGATTGTGGGTTTGATCCCCATTAGGGGAGCGTACAGCAGGCAACCAACTGATGTTTTTTTCTCTCTCACATCAATGTCTCTCTCTGTGTTTCTCTCTCCTTCTCTTTTATTCCATCTCTAAAATCAACAAACATATCCTTGAGTGAGGATTAAAAATAATTTTAAAAGATATTCAAACACATAGAATAAGTCAAAGAGAGAGAACATAAATAACTTTCAAAATACAGATTTATTTTTATAGCTTCAGTAAAACATGGTAATAATTTACTTTTACAAATCTTAAATACTTGAGAATGCAGAGTTTTAAATCAACTTGCTTAGGCACACGTGGGACACCAATTAACATTATATATTACAGCTCAGTGCTATGATATTCTGAAAGAATCTGTGTAAATGGAGAAGAAGGGGAATTTAGTTAACAAGAGTTATGAGGCGACAGCCTGGAGATTCTCAGTCATGGAAAAATTCCAATGTTGAGATGAATGGGAGGAAACAGCCACTGAGGTGAACTAAAAATTCAAAGAAAGCTATAAGGTCCTAAAGAGCACGTTTTACACACCCTATTACCATCGTCCCAATTACATATTACACGTGGTTCAATCTTGGAAACATTTTCTAACTAATCTACCTGGAATCTTATGCTTTGTGAACACATAGCTATGTTTTTGTTTTATATATAAATAAATTGTTATGGTTCCGTAAAAATTTATTTTACAGACTTGTTTGCTAAATCGCATCTACTATTCAAATTTACAATAATTCACCAGGCATTGTACATAATATTTTCTCTCTCCTTTGTAAGTAAACAAACTACAATAGTACAGACCACTATAATAATTTCTTTCTAAAATAATTTTTTAAATGAATCAGGGGTCTTGAGGAGTTTTTTTCATAAGTATCATGATATGACTAACAGTATACATTTATCACAACTGTGTTCATTTACATATATAATTTCTATATGGGTGGGAAAATAACATGGCAAATTGAGTCCTGAAATAATATTAAACGTAGAAAACATTTTTAGTAAGGAAAATGCACTTTGCTGGTAACAAGAGCATAAATATTAA
Source organism: Micronycteris hirsuta (assembly GCA_004026765.1). Classification (NCBI taxonomy): domain Eukaryota; kingdom Metazoa; phylum Chordata; class Mammalia; order Chiroptera; family Phyllostomidae; genus Micronycteris; species Micronycteris hirsuta. The sequence continues at coordinate 21,986 of PVJI01003072.1, forward strand.
TTATCCGTAGCTCAGTGAAGTCAACTAAATTGCACTTAGGGTTTTCTACTCCAGATAATCTATATCAACATTAAGTTAAGTTGAAATCAAACACAAAATTAAAATGTATACCAAAAATCATTTTAAAGATTTAAAACCCTCAGATAATCTTTCAAATTAATCAAAAGTAGCCACATCCACACAGCAAACAAAGTGAGGATGGGTCCTGGAGTCAGAGGGCCTCAAACTATGTATGTGTGACCTCAGGCACAGTAACTCCTCTGCACTTTTGTTTTTCATCTTTAAAACAGGGATACTATTAATACACATCTCCAAGGATGTTATGAGGATCACATGAAATTAATCATACAAAGCACTTAGGAAAATGCCTGTACATTATTATAATTATGAATTTAATAATTTAAGAGAGATTTGTCCAGCTCTGGCTGGTGTAGCTCAGTGGATTGAGTGCGGGCCTGTGAATCAAAGGATCGCCAGTTCAATTCCCAGTCAGGGCACGTGCCTGGGTAGCAGGCCAGGTCCCGGAGGGTGGGATGCATGAGAGGCAACCACACACTGATGTTTCTCTCCTTCTCTCTCTCTCCCTTCCCCTCTGTCTAAAAATAAATAAATAAAATATGTTTTTAAAAAAAGATGTTTGTCCGATAAAAACTTTTTTTTTTTTGTGGCTAGGCTACATTCAGAAGTTTTTCATTAAATTATTATTAACGCATCTTCCATAAGTTTTGTGAGAAAAAAATGTGTATTTAAATCAACACAGCAAAGCCTTAGAAACACAGCAAAGACTTAGAAAGTACTTCTTAGGCTAAATATGTTTTTCTTATTTCCTCCAAAACAGTGATTCTCTGTGGGGGCAATGAGCCTCCATTTCCCAGAAGACATTTGGCAATGACATTTTCGGTTGTCACTACTGGGAGGGGTGAGTACTGACAGTAGGTACAGGCCAGGGAGGCTGCTAAAAGGCTTACACTGCTCAGGAGACCCCCCAAGGAAGAATCATCACATCCAAAATGTCAACAGCCCTGAGGCTGAGAATCTGGCCTAAGGATAAATGCTGATTACAATGACAAAAGTAAGGGGGGGTTAACATTACAATAAATGTTTGCTTGGGAAATCACTGCCTAGACTTCCAAAATTAGTATAACTACCTGCACACAATTTTCACCCCATCAGTAAGACACTTTCTTTATAAAATACTCTATTCTGTCCTATACTCACTGACAATAATGGTTAAGGATCCCAAAGAAGATGTTACAATTTAAGTGGGAGATTAAATAGCATCCGCAAATCTGGGAAAAATTGATTTCTTCAGAGATGATAGAGGCAGAAATTAACAAAAGTGATGGAAAACAATATGACAAAGAAATTTTAAAAAATAATGGATGAAAATAATACTTCTCAATTTCTAGAAATTCAAACTGATTTGGCATTATACCAATGGCTAAACTGAAACATAGCTAACCAAAAACCATAATTCTATTGTCTATGGTCACAGATGTGGACTACATGGCGGCTTATTCTTTTTAATAAAAAAAAGAGCAGAAAAACATAGTACTATAACCCTTATCAAATATAACATACCAGCTTTCAAGAAGTACCTACTATTAACAATGACATTTTATGTTGAGTCATATAAAATTATTGCTTGTAAAAAGTGACTTTATACATTTTAAGTCTTAGTGTCCCTTTGTAAAAGCAAAACTTGATGTTTTCTCTCTCTACATAGAAAAGAAAAATATGTCTAACACAAACAAAACACCATAAATGTAAGAAACTGTGCTATTTAAAACAAGCTAAGAAATATTTCTTGGCAGGTCTCTTCCTGCAGCTGGATTTGACAGCCAAATTGTAAACCTATCAAAAACGAGTTTGTATAATGAACAGACACAATGTTAAACACTACACTGCAGCCACACTGCTTCAATTAACATAATCCCGGTAGTGGAGAAGCAGAATTTGTTAAGCTTTCAGACAATATGCTGGCATCTAGCCTATGTCAAAAATCCAAAGCAGAGGTCCTACTTCCTCATTACCATATACCTTAGCAGCCCACAGCAGTAACCACATTAGAAGCCCACATTTCCATAAGCTCTAGACAGTGCTTGAAGGGGGGCCTGGGCTATCTACATACTTGATGAAAACAAAACAAAAAAGATCCAGTAGTCTTGCTCCTTTGGGGGAGGAAGAAAAGGAGGAGAGAAGAAAAGGTGGTAAAAAAAACTTTAAAGTTTCAAATACTCTTACATTTAATATTTTTCTTCAAAACAGCATCAGACTAAAACAAATGTTTTGAGACATTAAGGTATGGAATAACTCAATGTATTTGAGATACAGGATTCTTATATGCTAGCATTTTCCCTTTAAGAACTTATAAATGGTTATTCTTTAGGGGTAAAAGGACGCTCATACTTAAAGACTTTGCCAAAGCAGTTGAAAATCCCTTTGCAGACGCTTTCATCTCTTTTACTAAATCATTTACTGAATAACAGGATAATATAGAAAAGTCAAGTATAAGATGAAGATTTTCAACCCAAAAAGAAGAGAATCATTTTATGTTTCTGTTAAGCATGAAACAACTACAATCAGAATTCTAATTTTCCAGAATACAAGAAGAAAAATTTTTTTCTTTGCACACAAACAAGCATGCTCTCTTTCCAACAGTAAATTAAGTAAGCTTTTTGTCTGGTTCTTCTATAGAGTATACAGCTTACCCTGCAATCAGTGCTTAAAATCAGAAATAAAGATGAACTTAAAATGAACTCCTTGGTATGTCTTCATTTTCTACCCTAAAGCAAGTCAGATGATTTGCAGTATCTGTTACACAGGAATTTTTTTTCAGGCATCACCCCCACAATGTGATCCATACACCTCTAGGTTAACATACTAAACCACTGGGGCTAATTAACCAGTTTTGCTACACAAAATCTTTTCTGCTTTTAATTACATTAACCTAATGTGACTTGAATGCAGCAGACCAAAAACGAAACCACTAATTATATTAAAGGCTTCAAAGATGATTTCAGATTGCCAACCACCAAACTGTCATACAATTTATTTCATTTCCTTTAATAGAATTTCGCATTCACATTCTGTGTTTCTTAATAGAAACACTATTTTTTAAATATATCATAACAATTAATGATAAGAATACTAGTTTAGAATGCTAAAGGAGAAACACATTTAAATAATATATATGGCACATAGGTGTCATCCTACCAGTAAGAAAGTATAGAGTACTTAATTTTTACAATTTTCTAAAACATTAAAGGCTCAGAAACACTCATTTACAATAACCCTGTTTGATAAACATGGCTAACATGATGAGTAAAATTTTAGAGTACCAGGGTTTAGATATTAATTTTTCTGAAAAGCTTGATTCTTTACCACTGTCTCATACTATTTTGCAAAGTAAATGAGATGAGAGGTTTTGAATTACAACCGAATATCATCCTTAAACAATCCACTACTAACTCTTTGACGGGAATACCTCTTCGTAGCCCTGTCAATTCTGCCTGGATCTTTGACCTACAGAACAGACGTCAAGCTGTTGTAAACTACAGGAGAAGTACTCTTCATGGGTGTTAGACTTCTTAATGACAATGAGATGCAGGTACCCCAGATGGCCCGTCATAGCCCCCAGACAGTCTCCTTCCTGAAATAAACTGCAGGGCAGTTGTGGATGGTCCCTAAGGACTCCTTTCAACAGAGACATGGAAAGAAGAGTATAACAGCTTTCATTGAAAATTTAGCATGAATTCAACAACAACAAAATAAACCAAAAATATATAATTATTTAAGCAGGGAGCAGAGAAAGGAAGAAAGTGGAATAATACCCATTATTACTTTACAGCCTGGCTGCAAGAGTGGTGTCACCCTTTGGTGTAAACAATTCCGATTAAAGCATACTTTTTAACACATACTACGGTGCCTTCTAAAAACCGTCCTGCTTCACTGCATTCTAAATTAAGAAAAACCACTGGGGGTAGGGTCATATACTGCATAAATGATAGGACTGAATAATACACATCTCATAGCAAGCTTAAAATACATATAACCAAGTAAAACACAAGTGGTATAATTCAAATCTTACACAAGATCAAAGAAATTACAGGGTTTCTTATCTGGCAATACTTCTTGCTCACACCCCCACATAAGTAATTCAATGAGGAATTTAATAGAATAATTAAACAATTTCATATTTTTACTAATTATGGTTTAATATCATATGAGGTATTTTATATAACTGAATGCACACATTAATAATTTTGTTGTTGTTTCACTCTTTGGAACCTGAATTTTAATGTAGCCTGTCAGATAAAAATGTAAATTTTTGATAAATCTTCATTATCAAAAAGTCATTATATAAAACAATTTATATCTACTACTCCAGTCACCAATGATATAATTTTTTAAAAAATTTAAGAAATTAATTTTATTTATTCTCTTTATTTGTACTGCTCTCATCACAGGAAAATAATGTTTTTAAAATGATATCACAGCCCTGGCTGGATGGCTCAGTTGGCTAGAGCGTGCTCCTGATATGCCAAGGTTTTGACTTTGACCCTGGTCAGGGCACATACAAGACTCAACCAATGAAAAGTAAGTGGAATAATAAATTGATGTTTCTTTCTCTCTTTCTCTCTCCCTTCCTTTGCCACTAAATAATATCACATATCCATGACCAGAGAATTTTATACTTAAGTCTCAAACATTAAGTTTTATTTTAGATAAATATATACAGTAAACCAAGGTAGGCCAAATTACAATTCTCCTTCCTGGATAAGAAAGTTTATTATTCTTTCTTCTTTTCATAAAGGCTATTATCATTCAACAAAAAATGTTCACCTCTCCTTATTGTTACTTGATTCTGGTTCAAACAGATCTTAAATTAAGAGAGAGAGGAGGAGGAGGAGGAAGGAGAAAAGGAGGAGGAAGAAGAAATGAATTGTTTTGACTACAACCCACTCAAGTCTTTTGATTATATATGATCTGCTTCCATGCTGCTCACGCAAAGGCTGTCGGGAAAAGCTGCCGTGTACTTATGACCAGTTCAATATAAATTTGTGACACGGACAGAGCAGCTGTAACCCAAAAAGGGGTTAAACTAAGAAAAATAAATTATATGCTCATATTTACATTTTTTAACTGAAGATTACAAAAAATATTTAATTCAGTCTGATTTCAATCACATCATAGAGTTTTTACCAGATGTTAGTAATATATTTAATATGTCCATCCTTACGCAAAGCTCATTTCCTCTTTCAGAGCCTACTTAAATTGTAAATAATGTTCTTGGTATTCAAGAAAAACCTTACATAACAAAAGGACGTCTCAGTAAGTACATAGTCATTGTAAAGAAAATATGAAAATGACAAATTGAAAGCAATCAAATGACAATTCTACATTTTTCTTGGTACCATTAAAAGAAACGGCATTATAAGAAGAAAACCGTAACTTGTTATACGTCTTTCAACTGTTCTCTTAGGAGTGGAATTGAGAGGAAAAATAGGCAATTAGATCTCTCCGCTGGCGTCCCATATTTGCTAGGGTTTCATGAATACAAGAGAATATGATCCTGTTTCATTTGTTTGCTGGTACACTTTACAATACCATTTTAAAAACCAACATGATTTCAGCCAGGAGTTTAAACACATTTGATCATCAGAGAGAAGCAACAAGAGACTCATGCAGAAATAGCAATTATCCCAGTGGGGACACGTGGCTCTCTGCACAGCTTGGTGCGCTGCCCGCTGAGAACACAGGCCTGGAGAACTGCCGCCTAGGGCATGGCCGCTGCGCTTCTCTCTTCTTTCCATTTCTCCTATTGCACTTCTCATTTCTTCCTTAGAGCAGCTTAGAAGTTGGTAGTTGGCTGGCTGCTGCTGCAGAAGCACACCTAGAATAATTTGATTATAGACAACATTGGGAAGAACTGCATTGCTAATTGCAGGTAAGCTGGAGCCACCCTGTAGAGAAGCAGTTCGGTTAAAGGGAGAGGATGCTTTTCTTTGTGAAGTTATAAATTACCATCTTTCTATCTATCTGGTTTATATCACCAGAGGACCTGTTCATGAATCATAATTTTAACAAGGGAAAGAAAAGAAACAGTCTCCTTAAAACACACCTATTTTGCTTAAGTGTGGCTCAATGTCCACACGACGGCACAGATTTGCCCTTTTCTCCTGGACACCCATTCTGTCCAGGCAGTTATGGAGCCTAAAGCAATCAACCGAGAAAGCCCTCTCTAATTTATTGTATTCCAAACCAGAAGCAGACTGCTGAGTGCTGGTAAAATAGAGTGCAGATGAAACAGCAGAGGTTTATGCTGATTCCCCAGGTGTCTGGTTCCCAAGTCATTAAGATCAGAACCCAAAAGTGAATCCTATAAAGGAGGCACCATAAAGAGTGGTTTTGGGAGCAAATAGCCTTTGCTATCTAGCTCCTCAAAGTAAGAGAGTTGATTGATTTTTATCTCTGTGAAAATTCTAGGCATGACATGGTAGTACTCTGCATGCACATGAAAAATTAATTTAGCTCACAGCTATTAAAGTTAATGTATTAGTTCCTTCACAGGTCTCCTGAAACAATGTCCTGCTGTTTTTAAAGGTAAAAACAAAGTCTTGTGGGCAATTTTCATTTCCTACAAAAGTAAGTTTGCTTTTTATCACCTTATACAACCATCTGGCTATAATTTTGAATTTACATACAGTCGGTGCTAGGACAGCCTGAACTAAAAATCTGCGGAGGAATTATGACTATACTCAAGAAATAAAGATGATAAATGCTCATAGTATTTGAGGGGAGAAAAGCTCATTTTCCAACACTTGGCTCTTTCACATCAGGAGTACACCAGCTGAAAATACTTTTCAAACAGTAAATCCCTTTTTCTCTCCTTGGATTTTTATTCTTAGTTCTTCTCTATAATTTGGTCAAGTGTGAGAATTTCTCTCACCACCAAATGCCTTGCTAAGATAATACCTTTTCCAGACACCGAGTGTAATTTGTTACTTTTGAAATTTAAATTCACTTATATTCTGAAGAAGACATATAACCAAGACAGACAAGGTCAAAACAAGTTTGAGTATGCAAAGGGTTCTTGGATTCAAAAATGCCAAATAAGTTTACAGAAATCAAGTAAGGTAAATTAAGAAAGGCAATTACTTTATGGAAACACTTGTAATTTGCAAAATAAAAAAAATCAATAAAAGCATTTTATACCATTTTGTGACGATTCTATACAAGTAAGAGTAGCTACAAGTTGAAATAAACATTCATTCCCAATCTTTGGTGTTTTAATCCCAAAGAGTTGAAGGAGAGCAAGCTTAATTACAAGACTAGCTTAATGGATTAATCACAGTGAGGGTTCACCAGACCAGGGTCAGAGATTCAATATCCATATGGCCAGTTGCTCACTCTCTTTTATTGATTACGAGACTATGCCAGACCCTAGCTCAGTTATTTGGCAAATGTGTGCTTCATTTCATAAGGATCACAGGACAAGACAGAGATAATAACACTCCTCTCCTCACCACTGTACATGTTAAAACAAATTAAATATATCTACATACTTCCTAAGAGAAACCAAGTAGGGTAATTTACACATGTGAGGGAGAGAATAAATTCTTGAGAAGAAAGTTTGAGCTGCAGCTGACAAGAACACTTTTTGTGAGGGTTACATCAAGCTTCAGAATTACCCACACTCACTTCTCACTATTTCCTGAGAATGCACAATTAACTCATGGACAAATAACTAATAAAAATAAGTGCATCCTGCTCCCTTATTTCTACAGTTATCCGTGAAAACAAAAGATATTTCAAAAATCATTTGAGGTGGTAAACACAATGTGGAGCATTACTGCTGTAATTAATAAGGAGTATGACATGTCGACATGTGCCGTATACAGGACATCGCTGCATGTGTCATCTTTCAGTTTCACAAGTCTCACAGGACAGGCATATTTTCCTATTTGGGGATGGGGAAAACAAAGGCTTACAGAATAGCAGAAACTTGCACCAGGTCATTTAGTAAATGGATTGGAGCTCCTTCAACACAGATCCAAACTAAAGCTTATATGGAGTGCTTTCTTTTGGACAGAAAACAAGAGCTCCTATTTTCTTTGCTTCCTACTGCCCAAACTACAGATTAGCAGTATGTTGTAAGTGTATAGATCTTGAGCCGAGAACCACGGCAGGGGGAAGAAATAAATAGGTGTTGTGGGTGGACCTCCCAGCTAGACTGATGGTCTTCCTTCCATTGCACTCCATACTCAAGCCTGGCTGATCTGGATATCCAACTGAGCTGCTATCAGTCCATCTAGTGGGGAAAACATGTGTATGTTTAACTTCACATGTGTATGTTATTTTTAGGAGGCGTGTAGTTAGGCAAATTCTTTATTTATTAATTTAATCTTTATTGTATTATTTTTTTCCCATTACCATTTAGTCCCCTTATACCCCCTCCCCCCAGCAATCGCCACACTGTTGTCCATTTCCATGAGCCTTTTTTCTTTTTTGCTCAATCCCTACCTTATTTCTTATACAGAGGAATGACTCTTCCCATAAGAACATGCACTTATTATCATGGCATGTTTAAAATTTACACACAGTATTTATAAGCTTCCCTAATAAAGATGAGGAAATCTGACATGATCTTTTATGTGCATTATGCATAGGGCAGTATGGTCATGTGGTACATCTAGGTAAGTGTAAGGCAAAGAACTAGGACATAATGGATTCCTTAGTAAATCACACTTTATCCACTCAAGGAGACAAATTCCCATTACTTTCAACCAGTATTACACAGATCAAGTTCAAGTGCTCTTAAAATTTTCCCATGCAAGATGATGTGGAAGTTGACTTAACCATAAGCTTGCTTCTTGTGTGATCAGTCTTTAAAGCTTTGAGATCACCTCGATTTGTAAGACTTTAGAAGAGGAAACCTGTGCCATCTGTTAATCATTTTGTTAATGCACAACAGATTATTTTACAAGAGTACAATTTATAACATTATCAAATTCTTTGGGGTTAAAAAGATAAAAATTAAAATAGTCAGATGTCACTGATACTAACAATTAGTAATTTTAAAGCAGCTAGCCTTTAAACAAAATACAGAATCTGCATGAGATTAGACAAGATGTCACCCTCAGTATATGGTTTGGGATTATTCTTTGAGAAAGCTTCTAAATAAAGTGATAATATGGGCAAAATAAAGAAATAGATAAAGATAATCTTAGCCAATTTAAAATAAAAACAAAACAAAACCTCAACTCCCTTTAACATGCTCAGTTTTAAAATAATTTGAATTTTAAAGGCTGAAAATCATTTCTTTGATTTCTGCATTTTGGACCACGTTTTAAGGAAGTACACTTTTGTATTTACTATTTTTTTTAAGGTTATAATTCATTCTGCCTGTGGTAAACAGAAAAAAATATCTGGGCCATCATGAACAAACATAAAAATTACAATTAGAAAAGTAAATGGTATTTTTGAATGAAATTCTGAGGCAACCTAAGAAGACAATTCCTTAAGATATGTTCTTTAAAACATACCTGATAAAGCAAAATTATGGAAAGAATTATTAATCAAATTTATACAAAGTCATGTTGGTACCCAACAGATATACATAAACAGGTGAAGCTGTTAAACCTTATGCATTGAAAGTACTACTTTTTACACTGGCGCCAAGACAGAAAATACTGAATTTATGATATAAAACAAGGGAAAAAATTACATAAAATCAATCTAGTGAAACACTTTACCTGTGGATATTTTGTTAGGACATATCTTTTTTTAAAAAAATCACTTTTTAGTGTTGTTCGAATACAGTTGTCTCCATTTTCCCACTACCACTCTCCCCCACCCCACCCGCCCCCACCTCCCACCTTCAATCCTAACACTCTTTTGTTTTGTCCATGGGTCCTTTATACATGGTTCCTTGACAACCCTTTTCCTTTATTCCCCCAATTATTTTCCTCCCCCTCCCCTCTGGTTACTGTCAGTTTGTTCTTTATTTCAATGTTCTCTGGTTATATTCTGCTTGCTTGTTTGTTTTGATTAGGTTCCACTTATAAGTGAGATCATATGGTACTTGTCTTTCACCGCCTGGCTTACTTCACTTAGCATAATGTTCTCCAGTCCCATCCATGCTATCACAAAGGGTAGGAGCTCCTTCTTTCTTTTTGCTGTGTAGTATTCCATTGTGTAAATGTACCACAGTTTTTTGATCCACTCATTTACATTTGGGCACCTAGGCTGCTTTCAGCACTTGGCTATCGTAAATTGAGCTGCTATGAACAATGGGGTGCATAGGTTCTTTTGAATTAGTGTCTCATGATTCTTAGGGTATAATCGCAGCAGTAGAATTGCTGGGTCAAAAGGCAGTTCCATTTTTAGTTTCTTGAGGAAATTCCGTACTGTTTTGCACAGTGCCTGCAGTAGTCTGCATTCCCTTTTCTCCGCCACCTTGCCAGCATTTATTGTTTGTTTATTTGTTTATGATGCCCATTCTGACTGGTGTGAACTGGTATCTCATTGTAGTTTTAATTTGCATCTCTCTGACAGCTAGTGATGCTGAGCATCCTTTCATATGTCGCCGGGCCCTCTGTATAGGACATATCTTAATCAAATTTAAGTGTTGTTTTATAAGGGCTGATCAGTTCTAGTTTGCCATGGGAAGAATCAGAACAGAAAAAAGGACTGGTGTTGTGTGGTCTGACTCTTACTCCTGACTCACAACACAGATCCATTAAGTCGTTCAAGGCAAATCAAGTCCTTGACTTTTCTTTTCTTAAAAATGAAGGGACTTGCAAAGAACTTATATGTATGACCCGTGGACAAGAACTGAGGCACTGAGGTGAGGGAATACTGGTGGGAGGGGGGTTGCAGGGAGGAAGGGGATAAAGCGGGTAAAATGGGACAACTATAGTAGCATAATCAACGAAATATACTTAAAAAATAAAAATACAAAAAAACCCCAATAGTACCTACCTTCTAGGGCTTTTGTGAGAATTAAATAAAGTACTGAAAACAGTAAAAAAAAAAATACAAAGGGTCTTGCATAAAACGATCTCTCAAGTTAGCTCCATGTCTAAGATTCTGTACATGTAACTAACACAGAAATATATTTACCCATATAATTAACTTGTGTGACACACCTTCCCATTCTGTTAAGCCAATGAAAAATTATGCCTTAGAAAAAATAATGGCGTGGATGATACCTCCTTTCCATTCTAAAGTGAATGAGAAACTAAATATACAAATGTATACTGAAATAAAATTGTGTGCATTCAGAGTAGCAACTTTACAGTTCTGGGTATGTTACAAGACATTATTACTTAAAAACAATTATCCTCACCCAAGACCTTTTTTCATTACTTTTAGAGATAGAGAAAGGGGGCAAGGGAGAGGGGAAGAAAGAGGGGGAGAGAGAGACAGAGAGAGAGATGTGAGAGAGACACATTGACTGGTTGCCTCCGTACATGCCTGGACCGGGGATTGAACCTGCAATCTTTCCATTTATGGGACGACACTCCACACTGGTCAGGGCTGCTAGAAGACATTATTTTGATTCATATTTCATTCATTTAACATTTTTAAAGAATTATGTATTGAGTTCCTACTATAAAACAGATGCGGGGTATACAGCGGGCCCTTATGTGTCTTATGCATTAGAACAGTAACATATAAATAATGAATTGCAGTGGGTTAAAGGAAAAAATGTGTAGTAAAAGGAAAAAGGAACATTTAACAGGAAGATAAATCTACTGTGGGTGTACATAGTGGGGCCTTAAAGAAAGCTCCTCTGAAAAAGTTGACTTTAAGTTGGAAAATGAGTGCATCAGACAAAAGGGGTTTAGGGATGGGAACATTCCAGGCAGAGGGAATAGCATATGCAAAGACTCTAATAATTTGGTACTTCAAGCTCCTGACATTCAAGCTTTTAAATGTCCATGTAACTCCACAAATGAAAAGCTGGAGGAACAACCAAATACTCATTGGAATTATATTTATGATTATATTGCCATCTAAACTAATGTCTGTACTAGAACTCAGAATGCCTTACTACAATCATTTGAAAGATCACTTGGACTTCATGAGGAAGTCTGAAATGCTTGGCTTTCTTTATTCCAGTTTCAGTATCCAGACACAAAGAGTGCATGCGTAATTATTTAAATAAAATTACAAGAGTTTGTAAAGGTTCAGGATGTTTCTTAGCAAGATAAACCGGCCTCTCTCAACCAGTGTTCCTCATCTGAATCACAGCATTTCTCAACGACTCTTAAGAATTGTCTGTAACTAGAACTGTTCTGTACAGGAGAAAAGTCAATTTATTACATATAGTGGATGCCTTAGGGCAGTGAGGCTCAGTTCTCTTGAAGAATTTCCAGTTGATTATTGCATTTCACAATAAGGTATACACAGGACTCGAATTAGTTTCTTAATATTAGTATTAAATACTTTATTTACTCATAATATTTACCAACACTAAATACTCACACAATTCTGGAAAACAGAAAATTTTCTCATAGTTGTTTATCAGCTGTAGATAGAACTCTACAAGATACATAAATAATGGAGCTCTTTTCATAAACATTTATAAGATTTTTTTGTTTATTTAGAAAAGTTGAAATTATAATAACACAAAGAGTTTTTGATTTTTCTTTCCATTAAGGTTTTGATGACTGAATCCTGAGTTCAGGCAGGCATATAAACAACAAAAATAACCAGAACAGCCAGTACTAATGAGTAAGGAGTTGTCTCTATTTATAATGACAGTTAATATGTATTTCTCACTGAATTCCCACAATGAAACCAAGAACTAATAGAGGAATAACTAGCTGATATGTTTCACAAACGGAAACAATGTATTTTTTACATTTACATGTCATTTATCATAATCACAAATCAGAGGCTATTTGAAAAAAAAAATGAGGTTATTTGATTGGCTGAAGTAAGTTTTCCAGTTTCTTTTTCTTGTTTTGGATAGAATAATCTTGTTCTTTTTTACTGAATTTATTAAGATGACATTAGTTCGCAAAAGCATACTGGCTTCAAGTGTACAAGCCCACAAAACAACATCTATACACTACATTGTGTGCTGGCTGGTACAAGCAGTCTCTTTCTGTCCTCTTCCCTCCTTTGCCTACCTCCGTCTGCTCCCCACACCCCTTTCCCTCTGACTAACACCACACTGTTGTCTATCTACTTTTTATGTGTGTGTGAGAGAGAGAGATGTTATGTACATGTGTGTGTTTATGCTTAATCCCTTCACCGTCTTTCACCCAGCCCCCAAACTCCCTCCCCTCTGACAGCTGTCAGTCAGTTCCATGTGTCCATGCCTCTACTTGGTTAGTTACTTTATTTGGTTCATTAGATTCCACATGTGAGATCTTATGGTATATGTCTTTCTCTGACTGGTTTATTTCACTTAGGATAATAATCTTCAGGTCTAATCCATGCTCTAGCAAAAGGTAAGATTTCCTTCTTTTTTATGGCTGAGTCACATTACACTGTGTAAATGTACCACAGCTTTTTTTTTTTTTTTAAATCCATTCATCTACTGAAGAGCACTTGGGCTGATTCCAGATCTTGGTTAAAGTAAATAATGCTGCAATGAACATAGGGGAGCATGTATTCTTTCAAATCAGTGTTTCAGTGTCTTTGGATATATTCTCAGAAGCAAAATCGCTCAGTTATAACGTAGTTCCATTTTTAATTTTTTGAGGTAACACCATACTGCTTTCCACAGTAGCTGCACCAACCTTGTATTCCCACCAACAGTGCACAAGGGTTCCCTTTTCTCCACACCCCTCCCAGCACTTGCTGTTTGTTGATTTCATGATGAAAGGATATTTCGTTGTGGTTTTTATTTGCTTCTCTCTGATCATTAATGACATTAGCATTTTTTCCTATGACTATTTATAGATCGTATGTCCTATTTGGAGAAGTGTTTATTGAGGTCCTTTGCCCATTTTCTAATTTGGTTTTCTTGGTGTTGAATAGTGTAAGTTCTTTGTGTATTTTAAAACTTAACCCCTTATCAGATGTATCATCAGCAAATACATTCTCCCAACCAGTTAGCTGTCTTTTCATTTTGTTGATGGTTTCCTTTGCTGCACAAAGACTTTTTGGTTTGACGTAGTCCCATTTGCTTATTTTTCCCTTTGTTTCCTTTGACCAAGGAGATATATCAGTGAAAATATTGCTACAAAAAATGTCTGAAATTTTACTGCCTATGTTTTCTTCTAGGATCTGTATGGTTTCATGACTTACATTTAAGCCTTCAATCCATTTTGAGTTTATTCTTATGTATGGTGTAAATTAGTGATCTAGTTTCATTTTTATGCACATATATGTTCAATTTTCCCAACACCATTTATTGAATAGACTCTTTACTTCATTGTGTATTCTTGCCTACTTTTCAAATATTTTTTATTTAAATTTTGTTTTTTAGTTAAATATTTTATTCCTGTTCTTTTAAAGTTGCCCCAATTTTCCCCCTTTGCTCTCCTCCACTCAGCCCAACCTGCTGTCCATGTCCATGGGTCATTCATACATGTTCCTTGACTAGTCCCTTCCCCTTCTTTTCAAATATTAATTGAACATAAAGGTGTTGGTTTATTTCTGTATTCTCTATTCTGTTCCACTGATGTATATGCCTATTCTTGTGCCAATACTATGCTGTTCGGATTACTATGGCCTTGTAGTATAGTTTGATATCGGGTAGTGTGATACTTCTAACTTTCTTCTTCTTTCTAAGATTGTTGAAGGTATTTTGGGTCTTTTGTGGTTCTACATAAATTTTTGGAATTTTTTTCCGGCAATTTAAAGCAAAATGTTGACAAGATCATGTATTGAGTAGGTATTGAAACCTGAAGTTATAATGTGGTATTGTAATTCATATCTATGTTATTTTATTAATCCACTGTTTCAATTATTAAATTTGAAAATAAAAGAGTAGGATGCCCCATACATTTGACTTTTTAACTCAATTTTTCAGTTCCATGATTCATATTATAGATTTATATTGATTTAACTTCAATTTAAATCATGGCTAACATTGTTACTTCTTAAAGATAAAATATGTAATGTGTATGCCCTTCATATAAGATGGACAGAAAAAAAATTTTGGTTCATTATACCAGTTTCCTTTGACCTTCACACAACAGAACGATGTTTATTTTGCAGGAACATAAATTTACTTCTCAGGGAGAAAGGGCTCTATGACCTCAGTTGCATTAAGTATGTTGATTTGCTCTAGGGGAGGATAGAGGAAGAGGAAGCAATAGACAGTGAACAATGAAAGAAACTGGAAGACCAGAGGAAACCCACTAATGAAGGAAGAGAGGAGGAGCAGATGGCTTAGGAAGGAGACATGTGGGAATTGGGGGAAAGGAAGCAATTGGCAAGGAGAAGGCTGAATGCCAAATTTGCAAAGGATCTGGAGGACACCAGGGATTTGGATGGGATGTGAGTCAGCTAGTTTTTACCAAAATGTCACACCAACAAGGGAAATCAAAGAAACCTATAAAGACACAGAGGAAGCGGAAGAGTCCTAGAAAAAGAACTGATGACATGTTGCATTTTAACAATTGTTCCTCTTTAGCATGGGAATAGGAAGTGTTACATAGTTTTTTTTTAACGTATAACTGCATTTTTATCCTTTCTTCACTAATGATTTTACAATCCTTGCTTATGAAAGAACTTACATACTTACAACTCTCTTATTTATTTTAACTACTTTTTACTTACCATGTGTGAGTGTGATTTCTCACTCACGTATAAACCAATTCCTTTAAGCCACCATCCAGGCTCAGGGTAAACAACTGTCCCACTCATCCCAGAACCAAGGGTTTTTCCTAGGACTAGGGATTTTCAGTGCTAACAACAGGACAGTTTCCAGAAAACCAGGACGGCTGGTCATCCCATCTAAGTAAAATCTAAAGAAAGGGCTACTAAATACGGTTGCATGTAATGTTAAAACACATTAATGCTGTGAATTGTTTCCACATTTTACAAAGAAGATAACTCTTAATGTAATTATGTGATAAGTAGATGAATCAGCAATTACATGGTTTTTGATTGCACTATGGCTTTGATGGAAATAAATAACTTAAAATTATTTCCCCATCGTCCAAATTATTTTTTTTTTCAATTAAGTAAATCAAAAACAAAATCTGTAAGGCATATGGAATATTCATAGCATGCTCTATTGAAACACGTAGGAAAAACAATAAAAAAATTCAAGGCACAGCTTATCTCAAGAAATAACACAAGTCACTCAAAAATGTTTATGTCACAAAGCCGCATACACAGAGGAAGGAAAAAGTATGTGTTATTCATCTCTAAATTTTAGCTTAAAAGTAAAGAATTTCAAACATGAAAAGATAAATGTCTTTTAAGCTCTTCTTTTAAATACTAAAATAAACTTTTATTCAGGATAAATGACAGAAGTTGTTTCTTATGAAGAAAGTAACTCTGGAATTTCAGAATTAAGTCTTGGAAGATCTCAGTATTTAGATTGTATTGTTAGTGTGCTAGTTTTTACTACATTTTATTGCATGTATACAAAATTGCCAAATTATAACCAATAATTTTTAACTCAGTTACCCATCATTATATAATTTATCATAATTAATTAATTTTTTTAGCAATAAGTTTTGAAATGTGTACTGCTAATGGTATTAGAACCTGGCTAATCCACAATTTGGATAGTTAACTGTAAAGCACATTCAGTTGATTAATTCACTGATTCACAACATTCTGTTTAATATAAATCCTCTTTCCCTAAATGCCAAATGGTGAACAGTTATCATCCTCTTTAGATAATCTTTTAATACCTTTTGATGTAAGACTTCTAAGGTCCAAAAGAAATAATTTTAGTTTATCTCAGCTACAACCTTTGGTTGAACTTGACCATTTCTATGCCATCTTTTGTGAAACTACTAAACCTCAAACTTTATAGGTCTATTCTGTTACAGTTTTCATTACTGGACATACTAGGACTGATTCTCAAACGTATGAAGCTTAGTTTTAAGACACCATAACCTCCACTGTGTGAACTAAACTGTCCAGACCCCTGTAAATTTAAAGACAATGCTTCATAGAGGAAGCTAAGAGTTACTGTCTTTGGCACTGAAACAAATCAGAGTCCCAATATATGAGGAAAATCTATAGGATCTTGTAGGAAATGTTATCAGGGACAAAAATCCAGTTGCTCCCATAATTGTCCCTCCAGCCAATGTGGAGTTACTCACTGCATTAGTGAAATCTTAGTATTTACCTGGCAGCATTGTTGGTTTGGCACATAGCACATCTACATTCAGTTTTCCTTTCCATCACCAATTCCTCCTCCCCCTCCCCCTCCCTGTCCTCCTCATCCTCCTTCTTCATCATCTTCTCCAGGAGACTGAGCTGACTGATCTAAGTGTGCCGTAATGGGAAAAAATGCCTTACTGAGTGTTCAAAGGAACTAAGTGAGATAATATAAAGCATCTGGTAGGGACTTCAAACACAATAGCCATTGTTATTACTATAGTGTAGATTCGTAAATTGTTGGTGTCCCTACAATAATCATTTCTAAAACTTGACATTTTGTTTAAAAAATCTCAGATTTAAAAAAAAAGGATATAGCCCTGGCTAGTGTTGCTCAGTGGATTGAGCGCGGGCTGGGAACCAAGCGGTCCCGGTTCGATTCCCAGTCAGGGCACATGCCTGGGTTGCAGGCCAGGTCCCCGTGAGGGCCATGTGAGAGGCAACCATACATTGCTGTTTCTTTCCCTCTCTTCCTCCCTCCCTTCCCCTCTCTCTAAAAATAAATAAAAATAAATCTTAAAAAAAAAAGGATATAAAACTGAAACTCAGAGACAGACAACAGTATGGTGGCTGGTTACCAGGGGGAATGGGGTGGGGGACAGTGAAGAGTAAAGCAATCCAAATATATGGTGATGGAAGATGACATGACTTCGGGTGCTGGGCACATAATGCAATATACAGATTATGTATCATAGAAAACACACTTGAAACCTATATGACTCTATTAATCGTCAGCCCAGTACATTTAATAAAATTTGAAAAATGGAGAAGTTATTCTTCAACATTTTCATGACAGACTTAAGCAGAAGAGTTTGCAACCCTCCATAAACATTTATTGCATATTTACTATGGTCGAGGAATTAATAATTCACTGTTGTTTTTGTAAATATTAGATTACTAATTCAAATCAAAAGGTTTAATTCCTAGTAATAAATCATCAGACCTCATATATAAATACATACAACTATCATTTTGTTTTATTAAAATTATGGAATTTGCTATCCCAGTTTATCATATGTTGAGGAAAACTATTTGGTCGCTGTGGTGGTCATGGCTGTTTCATTTGTTCCCACCTAGGTACTATTGGATACTTTGATATTTTATTTTATTAATACATGTGTTCTGGTGCATGTAATAAGTAAGTAAATAAGCTTTATTTATATGCTATTCTCCATGAGAAATTGGCTATACTTCCTTCTATCTCTACACCTGCAATCCCTGTAAGGTGTTCATCTCAGCGACCCAACAGAAAGATATGGGAAACTGATGCCTCAGACTTTGTGCAATTGTGTGTGATCCCAAAAATAGTGATTTATAACACACTCAAGTTTGCACTAAGATAATATTAAAATCACCCAGATCAACAAATATAAAATAAGTGGCAAATTTTAAAATAAATTTAATACCTTTTCACAATGTTTTGGCATCAGCAACTTTCTCTTCTCTCATTACCAATGACTATTCACTCCAATCAGAAATCCAAAAAACATACTAAAATTTTCCTTGGCTTTTTGGGGTCTACTTGTCAGCTTTTAATCAACATAATCCTGTGATTGCTCATCTTTTACATAATTAAGGCCTTTTTTTCCATCCTCACTGGAGGATATTTTTTCATTGCTTTTAGAGAGAGGAAGGGAGAGAAACATCAGTGTGAGAGAAAGCACTGACTGGTTGCCTCCCATAAGTCCCTGGACCAGGAATTAAACCCGATACCTAGATATGTGCCCTGATGGGGAATCAAACCCACAACCTTTCAGTTATGGGAAGATGCTCCAACCAACGGAGCTACACTGGCTGGGACTGTAATTCAGGACTTTTATAATCTAGAAAATTATTTGTGATGTTTACTTTCAACTGTATTTGTCTTTCTCTTCAATTCAAGAGCAATGTTAGTTTATTTTTTGAACGTGAAATTATTTTTTTCAATATTTGGTATTACTTTTCTTCTCAATCTTAGTAGTCTCAACTGGACACTCTTACAAAATAATCTTGAAAGTCAGTACAATACTTCCAAAATGTAATGTAATGAAATAAATGCATCCCTTTTTATAAGGTACATCTGAATGTTGTTCTATATCAAAAAGAAGTCATTGGTACTTGAATTAATTTCTCTTAGAAGATTTTATTTATTAATAAAAAGCGTTATGGCTAAGTCTCAGACCTCTGAAGTAAATCTATTTAATCCAGCCTGCCAGTTGAACTACTTCTATTTCTAATTCTAAATATAAATGCTTATGTTTATAAAAAATGAAGAAAACCAGAGACAATCATCATCTGAGACCTCTTTCAAATTATTCTAAGAAATAAGTGCCAACAGAGTTCTAAAAGATTCTTCTTCAGGTAGAAAACCAAGAAAATGCTATTTATATATTCCTGGTTTATAATCATCATAGATCTAAAATTTGGCTCAGAATCCAGGTCAATGTAAAAAGAAATGATTTAACATCAAAAAATACAGGTGCAGCTACAATTCAATTATATATTTCCTTTCTATTTGGAGGGTGTGTCTTTGTTCTCACAGGTGGGCGAGTTGTACTTCAAATTTTCAACAAAGAGAATCACCACATTAAAGAACTCTAGAAATTCCTACAACCGAAACTGTAGCAATAGCCATACAGTTTTCAGAGATATTATGGGCTTTAATCTCCTGTTCATCTGTACTCAACACATTTGGCAAAGTACATGAACAGCAGAAATGAAAGCTATCATTTGAAAAGAAAGCTTAGGAGAGAAGACTCACCTAAGATATCTAATAAACAACAGCTATTAAGAATTTACTTTCATTTTTTGAAAGAAAATGGACATAATGTCGGGCACTCTGTTTCAAGTTTTTTTTAATTACCTACTTTTAGTTTTGCCTAAATGAAGAAAATAAAACAAAAATAATTACAATCTAAGTAAGAACTGTAATTTTAAACCCAAACTGCTGCTTTTTAATCTATTCATTTCCCTTCATGTATAAATGTGCCTTTTACCTCTGGTGTTTTATCAGTTTAGCAGTTACACATACACAAAACACACAGATGGTCTTAGAAATAGTAAAAGTTTCAGATGTTACAACCTCCTAGCATATGGAACACTATCATGAATCATCATTTTGGCAGCATTTAAATGATTTTGAAATATTTATACATTAACATTTTGGCATCATTTCACAGTCACAGGTTATTACAACTTTAAATTGTTTTATGCCTGTTTGGGGGTGGTCCTTATAAAATTATAAAATTGACCCTAAATGATTGGTATGTCGGGGAATTGGTATGGGTTATTAACAGGATAGCGCCCTCCAGACAGCCAAAAGTAAATGAAGACCCTGCAATAAATTAAACATAATTGCGTAAGCCATAACTTTTTTCAAAGTAAATGCAGGATACAACAGGACGTTCAAAGATTTTTTTTTTTAATGAAATTTACAAGGGTGGTTTTAAACTGTTAATGTCACAAAAATGTGCAAATACAAAACAAAATACACACACAAACCAAAAACTCTTTGGTGAATTTCATTCTCCCATTTTTAAATAACATGCACATGCTGATGATTCCCATATTTGTCAAAATAAGTTACATTAGTCTGTGGTAAGGAATTCTCTGTGACTTAATACAACGAAGATTTGCTTCCCATTCATTCTGCATGCCCATCACAGGAAGCCAGATGTTGGGTGGAAAGTTCTGCTGCACGTGACCCTGGGGCCCACGCTCTCTGGGTGGCCTCCCTGTTGGAGCTTCACTACCTGGAACATATGCACATCTTGGAGGCCACAGGGAAAAGAGCATGCTGAAGGCTCACTCAGTCGTGTTTACTATCTACAATTTCCACTCACAGCCCATGGAGCTGAACTAGCCAAATTGGTCTGCCCTACAGCAAGGAAGCTGGGAAGCAGAGCCTTTCATCTGCCCAGAAGGAGGGGCGGGTTGCACAGTAATAAGTACTTGTTATGTCTACCGCAACTCAATTTCTTCTTCAGCCTCAACCTCAGCTCTGAATTTCTGACTCATGTTTCCACTGCCTATATGACATTCATGGATATCTAATGAGATTTCAAACTTACAATGTCTAAAGCTGAGCTCTTGATACCTTCCACTCCAAATCTTTTTCTACATAATGGCATCTCAGTTAATGGTTTCACTATCTTTTCAGCTGTTCAGACCAATGCATTACAGTAAATCCTTGATCTTCTCTCTTTCTAACAAGCCATGTCCAATACATTAGCAAATTCCAAGAGCTACTGCTTCACAGCAGATCCAAAATCTACTCTTCACTACCTCTCCTCCTAGCAGACTGGTCCAAAACACCATTTGCTTCTTGCCCAGAGAGCTGAAAAAAGCCCCATCTTGCCTCACTGCATCTTCTATTAATCCTTCAGTGCCTTTACAAAACAGCAGAAGACTGTGCTGAGAAACCTCTGGCGCTGTACAACTCCCTCAGGAGGTAAGCCAAACTACTTACAAGGCTTGTAAGTGCCTACATAATCCACTCCAGCTAGTTGTTACTCCTGATGCCATCTCTTCCAAATCTCAACTTCACTCACTCTATTCAACCCACACCAACCACTTTGCTCCTTTTTGAATGTTAGTTATGCCCTACTGTAGGGTCTTTAAAGTTACTGTTTTTCTACTTGGACTACTTTTCCAGATACCTGGAAAGTTTCCTCCCTCAATTTTTCTCCAGTTTTTTTTTTTTTTTTTTAAGATTTTATTTATTTATTTTTAGACAGAGTAGAAGGGTGGTAGAAAGAGAAGGAGAGAAACATCAATGTGTGGTTGCCTCTCAAGCACCCGATACTGGGGACCTGGCCTGCAACCCAGGCAAGTGCCCTGAATAGGAATCGAACCAGCGACCCTTTGGTTCACAGGCCAGTGCTCAGTCCACTGAGCCACACCAGCCAGGGCAATTTTTCTCCACTATTTATGTGAAACATCCTCTGGTCATCCTATTTAAATCTGAGATTCTTCCCCAAACCTAAGTCACCTGTCTACCCTATATTACTTTATTGTTTATAGCATTTATTATAGTCTAATGCACTATATATTACACTATTTTTTTGGTTTTATTTGCACATTCAATCACAGAATATAAACTCCGCAAGGGCACTTACTAGTAACTATTTAATGCTGCATCTCTAATGCTGAAAATTTCTGTCATTAATTTGTATTAAACACAAATAGGTTGTCAGTAAAGGCATGGGGGAGAAGGATAATAATGGTTTTAGCGTGTGTGAATCCTTAGGTCAGGGAAATGGGAGTTAAAGATAATGATAATTAAATGACTTAAAATATGATTTTAAGAAAAAAATTATCTGAATTGTGTATAAGTCTAAAAGGAATCTGTTAACACTAATAAGAGAAGCATTTGTTCCTATCTACTCTCCATTCCCCTGTGCTCTTGTCTCCATTTCCCAAAACTGATGTTTCTGTCTATAGTTCACTCTGTAGAACTATAAAAGAATGCTTACAAGTGCAGCTAGATTATTCTTACCCCAATTCCTTGAATTATAAAAATCCTTTGAGATACTAATTTTAATTCAGCTCATTTCAGGAAAAAATGCCTGATTTTCTTTCAAGGTCCCTAAAACCTTGTCTACCACAACCTTGTCTATTTTTTGTCACTATTTAATTCTCATGCTAATTTGCTAATTGGTTGTTCATAAATAGTGCAAGCATAAATAGGAATATGCTGTCTTGTTATAACCTTGTTTTTCTATAAGTTTAGCACACACGTTCTCCTGGGTAAATTGGTCAATGAATTCACAATGGACAGAGAGTGTGTGCAGAACACAGAAAATGGCAAACGGAAACACTTGTACAATGACAGAAATGAGAGCTTGGTTATTTAGGTGGTTTAGTAAATACTTTTCACAACACCAAAATGCAAAGAAAAAGCAAAGAGTCACAGAGCATCACTGACGTCAACAAGAAAATGCATTATTGCTTACTACTCTGCCTGTATCACAATGGAATTTTGAAATCTAATAATCTAGTCACACAATTTTATTTTAGAATGAGTAAATCCATCATTAACCATCGTTCAGATAAGATTTTTATTTTTCAGAAACAATATTAAACTCTAAAACAGAAAGCAATTAAAAAAGCAGAAATAGAAAAAATCCTGAAGTCACTTTTAAGAGGCCCTACGGAAACATTCTAAATGATTGATTTTTTTTACATTTTTTGCTGTAACATATGGAAGTATGACATGCCCTGAGTTATGATAGTCATTAAGTCATACATAAAACTGTTAACTTTTAGACGCTAACACAAATTAACGTTTTCTTTTACTAATCTTCAAACTGAGCAATGCATATTTTCCTCACTTATTTTCATGTCCATACAAGGAGACATTTAAATACATTTAACTTAAAAGAAAAATTAAAAATAGGAGATAATAAATGCAACATTTTATTAAAAGAAACACTCTTGTCAGGTATCTCAGTTGGTTAGAGCGTCATCCCAACATGACAAGGTTGCAGGTTCGGTCTTCCCTTCGTGACACGTACAAGAAGCAACCAGTGAATGCATAAATAAGTGGAACAACAAATAAATAAGTGTCTCTCTCTGTCTCTGTCTCCCCTCCTTCCTGTCTTTTTCTAAGATCAATAAATTAAAAAAGAAAACAAAAAAGCATTCATATTTTTCCTTTGGTGAAGAAATATGTATTAGATCTCTAAGTGTTCCTCACTGCTGGATCTGATACTCACAGTTATTCTTTCATCTTTATCATCCAGTGGAGAGCCATCTTTCTTCCACGAAATGGTGGGCTCAGGATGGCCTCGTGGAGGCTGGCATTCCATCACCGCAGGTTCTCCCACGGCCACCATGACATCGGAAGGATTTTGTCTGAAGTCATCCCGTAGTACTGCAAGAACAAGATTAAATCATTGTACTCAGTAGTATATATATGGTCCTTGTCACTGAAATTCAGCCAAAAAAATCACTGTAATAAACTACTATCAATAGCTATCTCAATGACTTTTGGAGAATTTGCACCTACTTACAGACATATGCAACTGAATAAAGATATCTAAACGTATGCACGCACAGCGGGGATGATTTGATTGATATTCTTCACAGGCCAGTGGGCAAGTATATTTTGCTGCATAGGGCCCTCCTAGTTAGGATTTGGCTTATCTTTAACTTGCATGTCTTCTCTACTTATTGCCTACACTTTTTCATCCATGCGCTAACGAATATAGCTGAATCCTCTTTTTACTTAAATAACACATTGGGATGATGCTTTCTATTATTAAATTAATTGCATATACATACAAACCAAAATATTAAAAGCAAAAATAAATGTACTTCCAAACATTCATTTTATTGAAATATTTCAAATGTATAAGAATATATCATTATAATTTAAATATGCTCTTATAACAACTTTAGACATATTTGCAAAGTGAGTACATTCAAAATATTGTGTTTTTCCCTGACCACTGAGTGAGGGAGAGTGTTGGAGGCCACCGATAACAATAGCACTGCTACCAACAATGTCACTTTGTATGTTCTGTATTTTTTGGTTTTGAGTTTTGTTTTGTTTTGTTTTGTGTGTGTGTGGGGGGGGGTAAATAGCATATCATGTAATGATATTTTTGAACCTGTTCAGGGTAAGAGATATTATTAACTCCACTCATATTATTAATGAAATGTTTTTGAGGAAGAAACAATTGATTACTGCAATCTCAACTAGACACTAATGTAATTATTAACATACTATAAAACAAGCAGGATTAACTTAGTATTTGTTGGAATAAAATGTGGAAAATGAACCAAGTATGTATTTCAAAAGTAGTTCATACAATAAAATTGTCTTCTGTATCTTGTTAACATCAAGAAATCATGAATTATTTGGCATCAGTTAGTCTTAAATCACAACTCTTGTTTATTAGGTGGGTCATCTTGAACACAACCTCTCCCTATGTACAAAGCAGGTATGGAGATACATGCTTCAGTACAAAGTCTAAACTTGTTAGTTATCTTTCTCCCACTCCACTATATCCATGTTCAAAAAAACATGAACAATTTTAGTAATCTAATTTAAGATGGTAATTACAATGTTTGTCGGTATATTAAGTCTATAGATTGAAGTGATGAATGTTATCTTTTCAAATCTACTGAACTGAATATTTGATACTACAATTTTGTACTGAAATTGATATCTTTCCACCCAATGGCATTTCAAAGTGTTTCATCAAAAAAGTACAATAATGTGAAAAGCTTATGCTGAAATTGTTATTTCAAAAGTCACTTAAATTTTGGTTTCAAAACTTTGAACAATCTTAGAGGTTTACAAAGTCATGTATCTTTCTCTTGGAATTCTCTACTTTTCCTTCCTCTATACGATCCAAGCATGCATATACGTTTGAGTAAGCCTTAACATCCACTCAAACAAAACCATTTTTTAATGTATATATTGAGAAATCATGGGTAAACTATGGCTATATGGACACTTGGAAAATACTACTTCAATAAGAAGAATTATATGCTCATCTCTGAAAGAAAAGGGAAAGGAAAAGGATAACAAAATATGATTTTACCACACTGGTAATTCTAACTTCAATGCTAAACATTATTTAATAATAAAATAGAGACACAAAGGTAAAACCTTGTTGAACTAGTATTACCACAATATAAAAGAACAGGGTAGAAAGACTTCCACTGTTTATAAATTTATATTACAATTGCTAGGTATTATGAATATACCACAAATAAAATGTAAGGTTTATAGAAAAAGCAAATGAATTGACTTTAACAGTGTGTGCCTTCCTGGATCACATTATTAATCTAAGAAAACACCTCTGAAAAATTTTAACACCCTTGAAAAATACAAAAGAATAATAGTGTTCTAATAAAAATAAATGATTTGAACAATTTTTCTATTTGGAGAGTTTAAAACCAATGGTAACACTATATCTTATTAACAAATTGAGATCATATCTCAAATAAAACAATGAACAATACAATGTCTTTCAAAAATATCAATGATCTAAGTCAGATGAATCAAAATTTCTTTTCAATTTAGTACGTCCTTTGAGGTTTTTAGTATATAAAAAAAGCTAACAAGATGTAATCCACTAAAGATTGTTGCTTAGATAATTTTCATGTACTTATTTTTGCAGCTGTAAAGCAGAAAACTCTGGCCTTGCCTATAGCTAAAGGCAACCTGCATACAGTTATGAATTTGCATTTTTTTCTCTCCTATAAAAACAGCTTTTCTTCTTCAAACTTGTCTTGAACATTTCCTTTTATGGAAAAATAGTATGTGTCACATTATAAAATGATATAAGCTTTTAGTCAAATTATCCAATTTTCTTAATTCATGTGTGTATTTAAGTAAATAAAAATTGAATTCAGGTGACTGGCAGCAGCTGGACAGAAAAACCACTGACATCCATAAGTATTCTCAAACACCGACCTTCTCGGGAAAAGCCTCTCCTTCCTTCTAACATTCCTGGTAATCAAAGTGTGTATTAAGATGCTATGAAATGGTATGAATAGTATGAAATTCTAAAATTTGGAAGTCACTTTTGAAGAAGAGATTAAATATTAATTTGAAAATAGCAAATAACAAATATAAGGTATCCAAGTAGAGACTGCCTAAAATAGTGATAAAACAAACCATCGTTCTTTCTAATATTTCTTCCATATTTATGTAATTGTTTCATGTTTACAGGTCATGAAATTTGGTTCAACTGTTTCCCTTTTTTTTGTATTTTATTAAATTAGAAAAAGCATAGTAAGTTTCATTAAATCTTTTACTCTCCTGGAAGTTTTTGTCTAAAAAAGTGGTTAACTAAAATTTAACCTTTAAAACAAAACATGTAATCCTTTGTCTTTCTGAAAAGCTATATATCAATTTTAACACAATTTTGAGAAAAAATAAACACGCTTTCCAAAAAATTCAGTGGTGACATTGCAATCTACTCGGGTGATGTTGAGAAGACAGAGAGGGGCAAAGTGAAAAAATGTCAAAGACAAATTGTTTCAGGTACTGTGTAATGCAGACTTGAATATTTCTAACACTCTCTAAGAGCACTATGGGTCATTTTAGAATGGAAGGAAACATAAAGTTATCAAACAGGTAGGGATCTGTGACATCTAATCCCTCCCATGAAATAGAGGCAGGTGAGTCCCAAGATATGCTACTAGCTTGCGTCATGTGTCAGGAAGAGACCAAAAGAAAACATAGATTTCTAATGCAGTGCCCTTTTTTAAAAAAATGCAGTGCTCTTTCTCACCAAAAGATTTTTTTTCATTGCTTTTAGAAAGAGAGAGGAAGAGACGGGGGGGGGGGGGGATCGATGTGAGAGAGAAGCATCAATTTAGTTGCCTTCTTGTTATGCGCCCTGACTGGGGTCAAACCCACAACCTGGATATGTGACCTGACAGGGAATCAAACCAATGACTTTTTGGTCTATGGGATGATGCTCCAACCAACTGAGACACACTGGCCAGGGCTCCAATGCAGTGCTCTTAAAAAAACACACAATTTTACTGTAAAATGTAATTCTCCTATCTAATCCATTGTATTTCCAACAGACGCACTCCATTACGACAGAAGGCTTCATGTTTGGTGACTGTACATCAGTGCACTACAGACTCCTGACTGCCTAATTTTGGAATGGCTCAAGTGCTCCTAAAATTAATTTTGTTCTCCAATCATGTGGTGAACATCTGTGAACTACAATGCCTCCGGCTTCATGAATTACAGAATCTCAATGCAGTCAGGGGTCAGAGAGTTGTGTGATGCAAATCTTTTCTTTTGGAAATTCATAATCTCAGGCTTCTTGGGGGTGGGGAGAGGACTACCTCACATAAATAATTACAGTAATCTTAGCAATATAATAATAATGTTAGCAATGGCCAATGTTAATTGAACATCTACTATGGAAAGAACCATGCCAAGCATCTAGTCATTTAGTCCTTATAGCAGGTAATGATAAAGCAAATGTGTTCATTTTATGGATGAGTAATTTGTAAATATTTAGCAGCAGAGCTAAAACAAAGATCTCCAGTCTACCAGGGAGGGACTCTTCTCTACAAATTTAGCCACCTATCTGGTCTTAAGACATGTTCAGAATTCTAAATACATGATACAATTAATATTGCAGCCTCTTTCCATTGGAAAAGAAGTTCAGTGAGAACTTTCCCTTCTGACAGTCAGTTGGCTACCTTTGACTCCAGCCTGCATTCTCGTTCTGGCTCAGATTTTCCGTGTATGGAAGAGGCCCCTTCAAACCTTCACTGGCATGTTAGGAATTACAACTCTTCATTCTACTAACATATGCTGTGCTAATTGTTCTCAATGATTTACTTTATTTCAGCAACAAAATGATTAAAAAAGTTGTACATAGTGTTTTAATTAAATATGGACACTTTAATTAGAAGTAAGTATCTTGGGGAAACAGAGGAAGATAATATGCAGTACTGGATTTTTTCCCTAATAAATGACTACTTTGTCAATAAAATAATAGTAAATATTATTACTATTAATAATAAATAATAGTAAACTGTCAACTGGGGAAAGAAAATAAATAATGAGATCATTTAAAAATAAGGTACACTAAAGGAAAATAAATGAGGAAGTATATTCCCAAAGACAAAGAAACTTTAGAGATGCTCAGTAACAGCTTAACGCCGTTACAATGATGAACCACTTTAGTGGATTTTGAAAGTATTAATCACTTTTAATATGTTTTGAGGAGAGAATATATTACTTCTATAGCATTTCTAGTTCTCTGTCTAAAAACGTACTTACAAGCTGACATACTAAATGTTATTTAATTTCACAATACCTATCATTCTTTCATTTACTACATCAGTACCGAGCACAGTCTTTGTGCTTGGCACTGATGCTACAGCTCTGTCATTGTCCTTGCCGTGAAGCTGATATAAATGCTGAAGTCTGTCAAGAAACAACAATCTCTACCTTATCACAGAATGGCAATACGATATAGGGTTTTATTGTCGGTTATTTTGTTTTCAGATATATGTTTTGGGAGCAAGATTTTTAAACAGTGTCTCATAAAGGCTTTTATAACTATTTACATTCCTGCTTTATAAGCTCACAGCATTATCCAGAAGAGAAAAGTGCTATATGGGGTAAAAATGTGTTCAAACTTCTCTACCATTTTTGAAAATAAAATAGTAATTTCCAGCTTTTAAAAAACATTCCAACAAAAAAGATGATTGCAGAGAAATATACCTTAATTTGTTCAAGAGGAAACCCCAAATAACATGTAAAATGGTATTTCATGAGGTATTATCCTCTTATACAACAATCTTCTAAAGCTAAGGAATTTTATTTTTAATTAAATTTATTGAGGTGACACTGGTTACTAAAATTATATGATTCCAGATATACAATTCTACAAAGGAATTTGACTTTTAAAATGATGCATGCAGAAAAAGGAAGTGGCTAATCAAAGAACATATTTGCCAATGATATATCGGACAAGGGTTTAATTTCCAAAATATATGAAGACAATATATTGTCTTCCTGGTGTAACTTCACAAATTAACACCAGGAAGACAGACAACCCAATTAAAAAATGGGCAAAGGACCTAACAGACACTTCTCCAAGGAGGACATACAGAAGGCCCAGAGACATATGAAAGAATGCTCAACACCACCAGCCATCAGAGACAGGCAAATTAAAACCACAGTGACATACAACTTCACAACACTCAGAATGGCTATCAATAAATCAACAAACAACAAGTACTGGTGAGGATGCGGGCAAAAGGGAGCCCTAGTGCACTGTTGGTGAGAATAAAGACTGGTGCAGACACTGTGGAAAACAGTATGGAATTTCCTCAAAAAATTAAAAATGGAATTGCCTTATGACCCAGTGATTCTCCTGCTGGGAATATAACCTAAGAATCTTGACACACCAAATTGAAAGAACGTACGCACCCTTATGTTCATAGCAGCACTATTTACAACAGCCAAGTGTTGGAAACAACCCAAAGCCTTTTAGTAGATGAATGGATTAAAAAACTGTGATACATTTACCCAATGGAATACTACACAGCAGAAAACAAGAAGGAAGTCCTACCCTTTGGAACAGCATGGATGAAATGGAGAGTATCATGCTAAGTGAAATAGGCCAGTTGGTAAAAGACAAATATTGTATGATCTCACTTATAACTGGAATCTAATGAACAGAACAAACTAGTGAGAATAATAGAGCCAGAGACATGGAAACATTGAGCTGTAGGAGAGGAGAGGGAGGGGGGTAATGGTGGAAACAAGGAGAAGGGACTAGTCAAAGAACATGCATGGATGGCTCATGGACATGGACAACGGAGAGGGGACTGACTATGCATTGAAAGGGGTGGGCTGGGTGGAGGGGGGCAGAAGGGAAAAAAATGCGATAAGTTTAATGGAATAAACAATAAAAAATAAAGTAAAAAAATAAAAGTGATGCATGCAAACATCAATTCTATATAGTTAGGATTTAATCATGACCATTTCCTAAAAATACACACTCACTTTTTAAAATCTGACACAATATATCTATGAATGATCTTCAATAATTATGTCATCTTCTACTTATGTTTTTTATAGGATGACATTTATTTTTAAACATCAAATTATGCAGTGGTTAAGATCTTAGAAGAAAATATGCTGTTAAAGGCACTTATTTTCTTAACTACTAGAGCTTTGAAGATTTCACAAACTGCTTATGCTCTATCCTAGGAAAGCAGTACTTATTTTTTTTTTCCCAAAAAATTCTACATTCTGAAAAGTTATGCAGTATGGATGGCTATCAAAGATCAGTCAACCTTAACATGAATGAATAGGACAGAACATTCCAAATCGAGGGAGAAGCTATTACCAGAATAAAAGTATTTAATGACAATTTATTTCTTTTCAAAACAATACATACACCCATTCCTGATCTTTTAAAGGTCGGAATTACTTCCAGATTGGGTCCAAGATGAAACTCCATTCCCATTTCACAGAAACATTACCACCACAGCGGCACTTGCTATGGAAAGCTCTCACGGCTGTCCGCAGTCGGCATTCCATGGTTTCACCATCTTACTTCAGGAATCGACAACACTACACGATATTCCCTGGGGTTCATTACAATGGTACTAAGTTATCCAGACAAATGAATGGGAAGCTTGGCATACTAGACTCGAGTTAAAATCTGTAATGTATTCCAGAGAAAAGCGTACAAAAATAAAGATCAACACTTACATGCTTAATACTCTGCAGACTTGAAGTCTGGGAGATCATAAAAAAATGCACTGCCAAAGTAAGTCAAGTTGCTACAATCATTTGTTCTGACTTCAAGATGGGAGCAGCTTACTAGATGTTTGCATTTTACACAGTTTAAACTATAAATTAAGTAGATGTATCAATGAGAAAATGTAGCATTCATAAAACACTATTTTACAAGTTATTATTTGTAACTATATTTATTTAGAGGTTAAAAAACAAAAGTCAGAAATTTCAGAATCACGACAACATCCGTCCACTGTACTGAGATTTCAGTAGGGATGTTCCCAATGACTCAGTTATTTCCATACAAACAGAGAGTTTCACACTATATCTTGCTAGGGTTATTATAAAGACTAATTATTTAGTGTTTGTACAGGACTTGCCATTTATATGGTGCATTACATCTGCAAAGAAGTATTGCTATTAGTCACTGTGAGGAACTGCCAAATTTCTCAGCTGCCAGTACAAATGGAGAGGAGGACAAAGAATGCCATTGAGAAGGGTTTCTGAGTGCCAGAGCAAGAGTCACACTCAGGAGTAGGCTGGCAGGGTTAAAAAAACACAGACAGGCGAGGCTATCTGAGCACAGCACCCCTGTTGGGGCAAGACAGGCATGTGCTCTTTCCTTTATAAAATCTAAGTTTCTTCTCAGTGCCCTGCACTATGACAGTCCTTAATCAAAGAAATATACTTATTTATTTGTTGTACGGCTCTTTGTAGTAAAATTTCAACATCATGAGAACATGCTATTTGCCTTTATCGCTCTATATGTCCAATGTCCAAAACAATGCCCAAGACACAGTCAGTGTTTATAATACACCTTCTGTGTGCTTGGTATTATATATGAGACGGTGCTAAAATTGGCATGAATCCTATATTCATGGTGCTCAATGTACATGGGACAAATAGGGAATATTCAAATAAACACACACATAAACATACAACTATAATTATCTCCATGCCCTGAAGGAAACGCATATAAGATGCTGTGTGAGACACTAACGAAGAACATAATTTGGATTGGTGGTGAGAGAACACTGAGTTAAGTAACAGTTAAGCAGAAGCCTGAAAACAGAGTAAAACTTATCCTAGGAAAGCGCACTGCAGGCAGAGGAAGTAACGCAGGTTGAAGAGAAACCCAGTACAGTGCATGAACTTGAACGGACTCAAACCCCGTGCAGCGGGATGGCTGTCAGGCACTCAGCGGGAAGCTGGCCAGGCAGAAGGGGCCAGATTTGCCGGACACGGCAACTGTGATAAAGGTCACCTTTAATTTTAATTCCCATGGGAAGCCACTTCAGTGATTTTTAAAACACAACTGTCTCATGATGGCATTATCATATTTAAATATTCATTAAGCTGTTCTTTGAATGAAATGGAGAGAGACATAGAATGGAGTGAAAAATCCAATTACAGGCTACCACAGTAATTAGAAGGTTTCATGCTATTATGACGACACTGTGTTTGGTGCGAAGGGGAGACGGAGCGCACGTCTGTACTGGAGTGAGAAACCAAAACGACGTCTTGAAGGGTCTGAGCTGCAGAGAGAAAGATGTCAATGATGCTACCCAGGCTGTTTCATCGTTGTTATTATTTGAGTAACTGAACATAGTATTTTTGAGTTACAGGAGAATAGATAGACAACATACAAATAAATCATCCCATGAAGAATAGGAAAAATATATATGGTATAATTTTGAGAGTATAGGGATAAAATGAAAACCATTTTATTCATTAAAAAAGATGGTTTCCAATTCTGCCCCTTAGTATTTTACCTGTTTAGACCTTATACTACTAGGTTCCAAATCTCAATAATTAACTGATAGCCCTGATCAATTAATCTACATTGTATTTTTAGGATGATGAATTTTATTTAGTTTGATGCATATGGTATCATTTTAACTGATTACAAAACAGGAACAAAACAAAATGTTTTGATTACATATACATACAAATGTGATTATATGTGCATCATATGTGATATATATGATATATATGACCACTAATGACTTAGCAGCAAATTATAGGGAAAAACTCAGTCACTGAATTCAGACAATAAAAACAACTCAACACATGACAGGGCATTTCTGAGGACTGCCACAGATGAAGTTTAATCTACCATTTAAGGGCAAGAGAACCAACGACATGTTAAATATTATTACATAATTAGAATAGTCACAGAGTACATTGTCAGAAATTTAAAAACTCGATCACGTTCCCTGGAAAAATGTTGGATCACCAAACTCAAAAGGATTTACTTGTGATTCACTCATTTATTTATTCAATAAAAGCACTAGGTATTATGTTAGGAGGTCATGGCTAATAAGATAACCAAGACATAGATCTCGGCTTTTAAAACACTTATTTCAGGTTTTTCTTTTTCTGTTTGTTGTGTTTTCTTCTGACACAGAATTCTTTGTAATCAATTTAAATTTTAGACAAAAGCTTAATATGCAGATCCCTGGCTGGGTGGCTCAGTTGGTTAGAGCGTCTTCCCAATACGCCAAGGTTCCAAGTTTCATACTTGGTCAGGGCACATACAAGAATCAACCAATGAGTGCATAAAGAAGAGGAACGGCAAATAGATTTTTCCTTCTCTTTCTGTCTCACTCTGCTTTCCTCTTTCTTTCTAAATTCAGTTAATAAAATTTAAAAAAATTAATATGCAAAACAGGTAAGAGGGATGCTGTTTCACTTCCCCATCTGCAGCTGTCCTGCAGAAAATTTAGACTGGTAAAGTAGCTATATTGTATGCAGCTAGTAAGTGTTAAATTTGGGATTTGGACCTGAATTCAGCTAGAACACAGGGTGCAATTTCAATACTGAACCCCACTGGCCTCCAGGAGAGAAGTACTCAGGCCTGAGCATCTGTGTGGTGGTGATTAAGTCAACTTTACTTCGGTGCCATTTTAAAATACGTTCAGTCTTCCCCATCACAGTGAACTGGTATGTGGAGGAGTTCTTCATTCCTCGCATTTAAAATAATTCCTTAAAACAGACCTATACTACTGTAACTTATGCAATCATAACTGTATACAATCTAAGTATAAACTCTCCAACTTCCACCTCCACCCACAAATGCAAATGAAGACCTGAAGCTAAGCACTAAAAAGGACTCAAGGTTGTACAATCAGTTACTAGGCACAGTAGGATTAGATCTTGAAACAGTTGTTTCATGAAGACATTTTTTAAGTGCCCAAGAAAGACTAGAATGTTCTCTAATTAAAATACTTGCTGGGGAAGAAAAGGTGGTTGTAAATAAAAAAACATCAGGTGTTTCCCTACTCTCTCCAAATCAAGATGCCAGCAGCTAAACAAGAAAACAGCTAAAAGAAGCTTTCACATTTGTGGGGGTCTAATGGTAACAGTCTCAAGGTAGAAAAATCCTCACAGTTTAAAATGATATCATTAAAACCTCCCTAGCAATTGAGAAGAGCCAGAGAAAATAGCTATTGAGGGAAAAAAAACACATTCTCACTAATGCATCTTTGTGCAGCATTATTAAGATTGTCAATTACGGCTTTCCCCCCACCAACCGAAAGGAATATTTAAGTGATAGGAAAAAGCTAAGTGTAGAGAGCACAGACATGGACACATGCCCTAAACAAAGGGTCTTTAATTGCTGACAATCTGCCCTGAATCACTGTTCCTATTCCCCAACATAACTTTCAGGTTTGTTAATTCCTTGTTATCTTCCCTGCTCACAGACTGTCTGGTGCTTCAGAAAAATAATGTCAAGTATGTAACACAGTTTTCAGTCACAAAGGAACCTAACAAATGTGCAATTGTGTATCTGCACAAGCTGTCTTTCCTAACAAACTGTACACAGCCCTTGGGAGAGTTCACTCAGCCTTCAGCTCTTTGGCAGACGTTTAAAATCTGCTGCTGATAACAGGAGTCATGCTGACAAGGCCTGACTGAAGGGACTGAGGATGAAAAAGAAAAGCAAATCATTGTATAACTCTTAATGACACTATCTTTACCAGTAACACTGTTTTACGCAATATAAAATGTGTACCTCCCCAGGAAGCAAAAAAAAAAAAAAAAAAAATACTGAACATGCTAAAACAATAAAAATAATGTTTATCTTGAACTATAAATCATTGTAAGTTGTGTTCATATTTTTACATCAGATAATGGAATTGATTAGCATAGAGGTTGATTCTGTGCTACAAAAAGCACATCCCACAGCTCTATACCTGCACCTCCGTGTCAATCTCAGGTGAGTTTGCAAAACACCTCAACCCAGCCCCGTCCACGAGGCTCGTCCCAGCCAGTGAGGCAATGATACAAAATTCTGGTCCAAGTTGCCTCCCAAAGGTTCTAGTTTAGAGCAGCTAAAGGATACTTTATAATTTTTCATTTAAAATCATAACCCTTCTAGATATTAAACACATTTCATGTGTTGTTCACTACTATGACTTAGAAGGCCTAATTCGCTTGTCCTCACAAACATTTTACTGGTGTCCCCTCCAAAAATCTGAAATATCATGTACTTTTCTCTTACTAAAAGTTTATACGGCTGCAAAATTTAAAAGGTCTGACACATAGGCCCTGGCTGGTGACGCTCAGTGGATTAAGCACCTGCCTGTAAAGGAAGTGGTCACTGGTTCAATTCCCAGTCAGGGCACGTGCCTGGGTTGCAGGCCAGGTCCCCAGTAGGGGGTGCGCGAAAGGCAACCACACATTGATGTTTCCCTCCCTCTTTTTCTTCCTCCCTTCTCCTCTGTCTATAAAAATAAATAAAATCCTTAAAATTTTTTTTTAATTCTGGCACATCATAAACTTTAAATTCAAAATAAAATGGTTTTGCCCCTTCTAAGTTCAGCTGATGAATAAAAACCACCATTAAGTTAATGCCTACCATGGTCTATTTAAATATATTTATAAATAACCCTTTATTTTATGTTGTAAATTTTGTTATTCATTTTTCTCTTTGAACTTGTATTTCCATTCCAATTCCCACCCAATATTATCCTTATAAATATGATTTTGTGCTCAAAAGATCACAAAATCTAGGAGACTAGCTTTCTCCCAGATAATCAGCAACCACCAAGGCATCAGAAGACAGTAGCCTGAACTGACAGAAAATCACATGGTCTGGACCTCTCACAAGCTAAAGGTAAAAGCTTTTTTTTTGGGGGGGGGTCCTTAGATTTAAGCATATTTTATTTATTTTTTATTTTTTCCATCACCACTTATCCCCTCATACCTTCGTCCACCTCCAACGACCCTCCCCCTCCCCCTGCAGTCACCACACTGTTTTCTGTGTCCATGATTTCCTCAGTCCATCCACCCTCTTCCCTCCCCACATCTGTCAGCCTGCTCTCTATGAGTCTGTCTCTATTCTCCTTGTTAGTTCAGTTTGTTCATTAGATTCCACCTATGAGTGAGATCACATGATATTTCTTTCTCTGATTGGTTTATTCCACTTAGCATAATGTTCTCCAGGTCTATCAGTGCTGTAGTAAAGGGTAAAGTTTCCTTTTTTACAGCCGAGTAGTATTCCATTATGTAAATGTACCATACTGCTTTATCCACTCATCTACTAATGGACACTTGGGCTGCTTCCAAATCTTGGCAATTGTAAATAATGCTGCAATGAACACAGGGGTGCATGTATTCATTCAAATTAGTGGTTCGGGTTTCTTGGGATCAATTCCCAGAAGTAAAATTACTGGGTCAAGCAGTATGGAGTTACTTCAAAAAAACTGCCTTAAAGTTAACACCTTGACCTATGTTTCAGTTCCTGAGCCCTAAGGTGGGACCACCCCCTTGCTAGTTTCCATGAGACTGGACAAAAGGACACTGGAAAAGACCTCACAGCTGTCTTCAAAACCTGAAGAAATGGTTTATTATCCTTACCTCCCTCTGATCAATCAGCTGCCAGCAGGATCCCAAACCCTCAGCTCAAAGCATCTTGTGGCTTTGTCCTGTATAATCTGAAACCTACAAACCATCAGGGAGTTTGGGCTTTGAGCATTAACCTCTGTTCTCCTGGGTGCCATCACTCATGATAAAACAGCCCATTCTTCACTGTAGTTCCCAGTGTCTAGAGTTGGACTCTGCCAACACTGGATGGACAAATGCTGCTTTGCAACAAACTGTAGAACTGCTCTCTGTTTGAGGTTGTTACACCTTTGCAATTGAACCATAGATATTCTGGATGTCTAAAGAGTGTGCCTTTTGTTTTAAAATGAAAGAAAGGCCAATAGGTAAGGACATAGGAAAGGGGAATTCCACAATAAGGACATCTGCAGACACATTAGCTTTAGAAGTAATAGACGCAGAGAGTGAGAATCAGAAAAATGCAGAAGAGCCATGCCCCCATCCACCTCTGAATGCACAGGCATTCTGGTTTGAGGACCACTGCCCTAAATAAGGCCCCCACTCCTATGGATCAAGTCATCAGCTTGGAAGGAGTTAGCAACTCATCTCTACAATCAGAGCCGCTATAAAGGCCCAGCATGTATAGTACCTCATAAGTGAACGCGAATTTCCTTTCCTTGAATAAAATTCCAGTTACATTTCATAAATTAAACCTGACTATTCTCTTTTATATTCTTGATTATAATAAAACTTAAAGAAAAGCAATCCAAGCCTAATATATAATTATCAACTTAACTGAGTTCAGTAAGTTATCTGAGGCCTAACAGATCAAAGTATAATCTTACATAATCAAAACACAATCAAATAAGCAAAAACTCAGTCTAATAGTGAAAAGGACCAAATGCTTCCTCCAGAGATTTTTAAGACCTCTGCTTATAATGAGGAACAAATGGTTCTGGGACCAGGGCAGCTACCAGTTTTTGAAAATATCCTACAACCAACTTAAAGAACTATAAAATCATTAGCAACTTCAAAAAACCTCAAATAAATACAAAGAAACCTCTGAGTTCTCTACAATGCTGGCAACCCTTGGCTTACTTTTTCCCTTTAACAGATCCCAGTTGGACCTGCACCATTTCTTGTAAATTAAACAAATGTATAAGGTTTTGTTTTTCCACAAGGAGCAGCTGGAACTCCTACTTTTTTGGAGAATTTTTTAATCCTTTTTATTTTCTAGGTGCTGAAACTTGTTACTATTTTTATTG
This sequence comes from Micronycteris hirsuta, assembly GCA_004026765.1. Taxonomy (NCBI): domain Eukaryota; kingdom Metazoa; phylum Chordata; class Mammalia; order Chiroptera; family Phyllostomidae; genus Micronycteris; species Micronycteris hirsuta. The sequence goes on from PVJI01003072.1 coordinate 60,620, forward strand.
AGCCAAGTAGTTTAGAAATAGTCAATTAAATCTCTGATTATCATGAAACGTTTGTGTATATTTTAAATATGGTAATAAACCTCTTTTCTAAATATTTGCTATGTTCTCTGACACACATGGAATATAAATCTGCTCTCAGTGTCAATACTTCTTTAACTAGGAACTGCAATGAAAACTAAACAAAGTATGACAACATTAGCGATCAATGTTTAATCATATATAATTTGTCAACTGTTGGGAAGGCATACAAAAACTGGTTACTCACAGTGTAACACCTAAGTTGCAATTAATGGAAATTCGTTTTGACAAAAGAAGCATACTTGGTGACATTATATTTTAAAAACCTCATTAAAGTTTGATGTCTAAAGTCAGTATTATAATCATCTATGTAGAAAACAAAATATTTTTCACATTGTAAAATTTAGGATTTTTAAAGTAAACTTGATGCAAAGTTAATTTGGTTGCTCTATCTTTCATCATGTGTATTTGATCTCAAAAAGCTAAATTCCATTAAAAATCTACATAACTAAAATTTACATTTATTTTCAAAATGGGGATATTTACTTCATCAGTCATAATGCAGGGTCTCATTTCCCTGCTAAAGAAATTACAAAACTGTTTTTTCTAGGTCTAAATAGGCTTTCTTAACTCTTTAAGAGTTAAGCCTTTAGGTAAGTAAACAAAGGGCCCACTTTAATTAATTTTAATGACCTATGATTTAATAGAAATTAAGTTCTGAACTTAAAAACATGATGAAGCAATCCTATCTTCTTAATGAGCAAAAAGTTGAGTCACATAAAGGATTATTTGTTATTTATTACTTTTAAAAAAATCATGGCAAAATATCCAACACCCTTTAACCTAAATACTAAAAAACAATAATAATAAAAACATAATGTTGCTCCTACTTTTAATCATATTTCTATTTGATATTTGTTTGTTTGACCGTTTTAAATCCACCATTTCAAAAGAGCAGTTTATCTGAACCTGTAATAATCTGGGGTACATCTGAATATCTAATGCGATAATGCCACTAAACAAATGGGTGTGCAGCATCTCTCAGTCAACACATTTTTTACATTAATTTTTTTCTTTTGTGTTCTCAAGATCAAAACTATAGGGAAAAATTTACTTGAGTTACTCATAACAACCAGTAATTAATTATACAATGCTCTAGGATTTGAGGGGATCATAGACATGTTGAAAAAGGCAATTAAATATAGAAGAAGACGTAATAAGTACCATATCATGTGACAAGTGACACACAAAACATGCGTTTTACTCCAAAACATTATAAATAATTAACAGCTCCTATCACTATAATTAATTCATTTAAATAATACATGAAAGAAATATATTACCACATTTCTAACAAGGATAAGAGCTTGCTATGTCAAGATAGTCGATTAAAATAGTTTAGACGGCATTATAGGGCCATATAAACACAGTGGTAGTAGGAACATAACAAATAAACAATGGTAAAGACATAAGAAGAACCAGATTAATAAATGTATTTCTGATAGGGTTATTTCTGGCACCCTAACAGCTAGAAAATAAACTACTAAGCACATTTATAGCAAATACATAAGGCATTTTGTACTTTGAAGCTGTTCTTAATATTTTAATCCATGGACATTACCTCCAAATTAAGTAATCTAAAATACATATTTTATAAACTTTACTATCAAAAAGACAATCATATCTTTACTTTTCAGATTATAATGAAAATTGAAATATAGTTTGAAGCAATTATAACTCTTAGCTGACCACATTCATGTATCCTCATCATGAACTTGGACAATGCATGCCTACAGACTACAAAATAACACGACTTTCTCTTTATCGCCCAATCCCACATCACTGACTCCTGACTTTTTCTTTATTTACCTTTTATTTTATTTCAGTAAAGAATCATTTGAGATCTACATGGGAGCCCAATCTTAAACCATCTGTACGACTTTACTCCAGACCTCAGCAGCCACCCCACCCCCACCACCTTCTTCAGGTATCACTGGATCGCACACCAGCAACCCCATTTTTCAATCCTTAACTTAGTCCTCGAAGACTGGAAGTCATAACGTAAAGGAATTTAAAGTCCTTGTAGACAGTGTGAGCAGTTCAGTCAGTGAAGGTTGGTATGCAAAGTAAAGTTTTATAGGGTAAAGGTGTAAGAGATGATTATGCGTTAAAGGATTTAATTTTAGTTAAAAGCTGCAACTAGAAGCTGAGTGTGTTTTGGATACAGATTTTTTCTTCTTTTTCCCTCTTCATCTCTTTAGAATTCTTTATTTTTATGGAGTATATTTGGCATATAACATCATCTAAATTTAAGATGTACAGGGTATGTCCCTTTATTACATTATATATTGTAATAGGATGCACTGTAGTAATATTTATCACATTATATAAGTAAAGTGCAATATTGTCACTATATTTGTTATACTGTGCCTTAGCTCACTGTGGCTTATTTACCACTTGGTGCAAGTTTGTACCCTTCATCAACATCTGTCCTGTGGCCCCACACCACCATCTCCTGGTAACCTCCATTTCATACTCCACTTTCATGAGTTTGGCTTTTTTAGATTCTAAATATAAGTGCTATCACAGTACTTGTCTTTCTCTGTCTGAGTCATTTCACTTGGCCTAATGTGCTTAAGGTTCATCAATATTGTCACAAATAGATATGAATTTTCAATAAATAACAGTTTTTCCCCTTAAAAGCAAAGGAGAATTGTTAGCAGATTTTCAGTTTAGTTCAACAGAGAAGAAATTAGTGACATGTCCTAAACTTTTATACTTTGGAGGCATAACAGAGGTAAAAGATAGGCAGCTTAATCTATGTTCCATGATCTTATTTTATTTTTATTTTTTGAAAAATAGAATGTTTTAGTTAGAAGAAACTTAGAGATCTTTTTAGTCCAAGACTCCTTAATTTTACAGAGGGGAAAACTGAGTTCAGCAAGGTTAAGTAATCTGTTTAATGCTATCATAACCCAAACAGGTTAAGAAAGCCAATGACTTCCAATCAGATGATCATACCCACTGACACCTAGAACAGAATCCAAAGATAACAAAGAGTTTTTCATTAAAAAAAAAATAAAAGAAGTATCAGATGAAACTGAGTGTATTTCTGAAACAACTGAAACTGGGATTTTAATGGAAAGTCCTTGGCAAGGACAAGCATGGTGATGGCCAGAGGGAAGGGATGTGGGGGGAGGTAGAAGAGGGTAAAGAAGAGATAAAGGGTAATGAAATGAGATTTGGCTTGGGTGGAAAACACACAATACAGTGTACAGATGAGGTATTGTACAAATGTACACCTGAAACCTATATAATTTTATTAACCAATGTATCCCCAATGAATTCAATTAAAAAGAAAAGATGTCTTCTAGGTGGTTCTTGGGGAAAGGTTATGTCACAGTTTTTTTTTTTTTCCTTAGGTCAGCCCAGACACCCAACACTTAGGAGGGAATATTAATATACTAAATAATATCACTGTATTAAGCCTTAACCAGCTGAAGAAATTAACTAAATTTATTCCTGTAACAACAACCATTTAAACTTAATATTATATCTGTTAGCTTACTTTCAGTTTTTAAAACCTTTCAAGATTAGGAAGTTCACTCTTAGACCCATGACTTTAGGTCGAAGACAATGCCATCATAATCACTGCTCGTCACAAAGACAGAAGGCCTCTGCTGATAAACTAAACAGCTCATTCTGTCATCAAGAGAGCTGTAACAAGTGACAGCTCTTGTAAGACTTCTTAAGGCTGAAGACTTACTTTAGATTAACAGGAAAGTACAAAAATAATTTGATGGTTTAGGCAATTTTTCTTGATAAAGTAAAATAATATATCAGGGAAAGTACAGTTGTAATTTGATTCCAATCTTAACACATCATCAATGAATCAATGTATACTTTATATTTTTCCCATGTGTATTTTAGACCACTGTTTCAATTGTTGATATTTATATAAAATCAAGGTACTGCATGGTTAAAGAGGAGCACTTCCTCGTTAATATTTATATGATCGCTGCAGACCTTCCTTCAAGGTCGGCACATGAGTGAGAAATTGCTGCCAACTCTGAGTCTTGCAGGGCAGGCAAATGACTTTCATTTGGAACTGAGTCCAATCTAAAGGTTTGATTATACATGGAAAAGACAGCAAATTAATCTTAAAATGTTAGTTAATTTGTAAATCAAACTTTGCATAAGGATTAAAATGACTAAAATATTTTTTGATTTTAGAAACATTAAATGTATTATGAAACTAAGTATGCATTTGGTAAAAAGTACTTCTAATTCCATACATACACATCCATCTCAATTTTACTGAGATACCTTAAAGTGAAAATTATTTTTTTTGTAAACTAATAAAAGCCACTTCATAAAAGTGTTCTTTTAAACACTAAGGGAAAGAGTAGGAGAAAAATGTCTTAAATGATCCACATAAAGGGAGATTACAAGGTATATTTTTAGATCACTATAGTAATCATTAATTTCTATCAGAGTATCCTACTAAGAAGGTGGTCATGGAAACGCTACATAGTGTAGGATAAATATATGAGCCAGCCAAGAAGATTCAGTCTTATTTTACCATGTACTTTAATAGAGGGCAAAGCTCGTTAAACAGATGGCACTCAGGATTTGTCAATGAATTCAGCATCTGTGTGTACATGTTGTATAAACGCCAATTAAAATGTGTTCGAGTAAATTTACATCCCTTGCTGATAGAAAGTAAGCCAATCTTGCTGGCTCAGGATCAAGGTTAAACTTAATCAACTGCTGAACTTGCAGCAAGTTGCTCTCAAATTGTACAGAAATTCCCAGTGAAATAATAAAAACAGAACTCCTATTGATTTGTATTTATTTACATTCATAACTCATCTCTAAAGCCTTGGGCAAAAGCTCAAAGGGAAAATAGTTACTATCCATATGACTTGGCCAACTACACTGTTAACCACATTTCTAACAAATACCTCTTTGATTAAAATGCTTGCTTGAATAAATTTTCCTAGACCCCTCCTTGCAACTTCCTAGTTGAGATAATTTTGTTTTAAAATTATCCTTTCAAAATGAACTTGAACAGAGAAAAAACACATGTAGCAATTGGTCTATCATTTCTATAGAAAAGAACAGAGTCTGCTTCAGAGTGACAGGCAGCCTTGAAATTATTTGAAATAATTCCTCCTAGAGGAATATAAAAATGGATTTAGCCCTGATATCTTTTTTAAAGGAAAATTAATTATTTTTTGAGAGACACAGAGACAGGGAGAGAGAAAGAGGCATTGATTTGTTGTTCCATGCATTCATTGGTTGATTCTTATATGCGCCCTGACCGAGGACCACAGCCTTGGGGTCTGGGGACGATGGTCGAGCCAACTGTGCTACCAGCCATGGCCGCAGTGTTATCTTTTGATACAGGCCTTTTCTTCAGCAGCCGCTCACTCTGGTTAATAGGTAGCTACCTAAATATTTTTTAGGCTACTTTTGGCTTGGTCTTTTTGACTTTCAAACTTTCAGTACCCACATTACTCATTCTGAAGTGCAAAATTTGTATCACTATTAAAATAGGCACCTCAGTGGAAGGGAATATTACGCAGGCATTAAATACCACACTCTTTTTAAAACAAAGTGGTAAAATACTCAAGAGAAAATGTTAGTTTAAAAAAAGGCACTTTGCCCTGGCCAACATGGTTCAGCTGTTTGAAGTGTTTTCCCATACACCAAAAGATTGGGGGTTCAATCTCTAGTCAGGGCAGGTGTGGGGGGGCAACCAGTCGATGTTTCTCTCTCACATCAATGTTTCTTTTTCACTCTGTCTCCCCTCCTCTCTAAAAAATCAATAAACATATTAAATTTTTTAGAAGGCACATAAAAACAGGTATGACAGAATTTCCAGAACTATGTTCCATAAAACATTCAAAGTGAACTTAATTATGTGTTTGCTTGAAAAAAATAAGATAGTTATGTTTGGAAAACTCTATTATAGCCACCCTTTGGAAAATCACAATATTCGTTAGCATATTAAAAAGTATTGAAAAGTCCTGTAGTAAAGAAACCCATATAACTTTGTTGCCTTAGTATTTTCCAGTTTTGACCACGCCAACTTTACTTCATCAATTTTTATAAATTATTTGAGGAACATCATTAACTTCTTTTTAAAATAAAATCCTTACTATACTTGGGAAAGGCCAGTGTGAAATATGTTTCTAATTTTGTGAACACACACATCCAGCACGGGCAGAAAGGGGAAACAAACTATTAGATACCGAGTAGTGAAATTGTACACATTTTAAGCTTTTACGTGTAAATAATGATTTGTTATATAGTGAACCTATATTGCTTCCATAAGGGAAAAGCACACATTGTACTAAATACTTTCCTGTTTTATACATTACATAACAATACACATTATAATTTCTCATTCCTCTACTATAAATAGCTAATAATCTGGCATTTAGTCTGTGAAAGGCTTCACATTAAGAACTGAATCTCATTGCATTTTCAAAAATGTTGATGGTGAAGACTTTTCACTATTTTACAAAAGGATAAGCTGATATTCTTCTTAGTATATGTGGGAACCAGGAGTCCATCCCAGGCCAGTCTGATACCAAACACATCCTTTCGATCATTATGCACAGTTAAAAGCCTGAGGTCAAAAATTATGTTCACATTAGGTATTTCCAAAGTACATCATCACAGTACCATACAATAATAACCAAATAAAGCTAATAATTAATGCTTAGTCACTGGTTATTAGGTGTAAGGTGAGTGTATGTGTTTTAAGTACTAACACTTATTGAGTATTTTATGCTGTGCTAGGAATTGGGTTAAGGATTGGTTATACATTAATTTCATCAATTCCTGCCAGAACTACATGAGTTTAATACTAATATTATCCCCATTTTATTGGTGAAAAAGCTAAGAGATACAAAAGTGCAAAAACTAGGATACAAACTATATCAGTTTAATTGTAAAATCAATGCTCTTACTTACTACAGCAGTATAACACCACAGGAAGAACGCGCTGTTTTCCCAACATGCAATTTCTAAACTGAGTTTGTATTTTAGGAAAAGAAAAGCTTAGTAGGCAAATTCGGTTGAACTTTCTTACACCAGCATATAGATGTTTATTCATTCCACTCTTACTTGTTTCTTAAAATGATGAAATTAAACTGTTATCTAAAAGTGACAGAAAAATCCATTATCATAAATCTACTTAGATTTTGATAAATGTGTAAAAATCCCTTCAAAGAAATATATCTCTGCAAAATAAAATGGTTTAAAAAGTAGTTTACAGTATTAATATTCTATGATTTTCTGACAAAAGATTGCAACAGAAAAAAAAATCATGATGCATGTAGGCTTATACTACACTCAGTGTGTGTAACAGATAATCCCCAAACTCACCCTTTTTCATCAGTTAGTTACGTTCTTCTCTCTACTCACCCTTAGCAAATTGTATCTGGCCCATAGTGTGTACACAATGATATTGAATATTTTTATTGCATATGACGAGCTTCAGGACACACTACCCCAAAACACAGCACTTTGAATATTGTAAACTGAGGAATTTTAGAAACAGCAGGTAGAAGAAGGCTTCTCTGTCTCCTCCTTCACCCCTAAAACAAGTCCTAAGATCCTAATGTGAGAGATTCCCTCTCTTCCTGCAGGACATCCTGTATTTCCGAAGATGAAGGGCCATGGAGAGGAATCAGAACAAACAGGCCTTGCTAATCTTCCCCCAGTTTACTGTCCTCAGTTCATATCTTTTTGCCCTATCACATTTTTCCATGACTTTCCACATTTCATCTAACCTAGTTTTGGTTCTTCCTTTTATTATGAAGTCTTCTGTGTCACATAAAACTTATATTAAATAAATGTGTATGCTTTTCCAGTAACCTGTCCTTTGTCAATCCAATTTATGGTGACCCAGCTGGAGAACCTAAATAGGTAGTAGGAAAAAAAAATTTCCTCCCCCCACACATGTCTTACTGCTTTTAGGACTGAATTGTTTTAACATTGGGTCTCATTTCCATCTTGGCATAGTCACTAAGCTAACACATTGTTTATCGCTGCATACCTAGATTCTGGTACTGTTTCTTTCCCAGTAACAGATATTTTAGAATGAACAAAATAATCTAATTAACCCCTAAAACAATCCTGGCAGATGTGCTCATTTTTATGTTCCTTTTCTAAATAAAGAATTTTGTGCAAGTAATTGTAGTTAGTATATGGCAGGTTGGGCCTAACCTAGGTATGCCATATTCCACAGCCAAGCCCTTTCCACTAATCCATTCAATGCCATTTAGTTTGGCTGTGACACAGCACATGGTCATGAAAAATGCAGCCGTGGAAGTTACACAATTTAACTACCCCTACTACCTTTATTATTTTCAAGGGGCATGATGATCCTTCTAGTGAAGCTTAAATAGATCTCTCTTTTAAATGTGCTATTCTTTACTGTATTAAGGATACGTGCTAACACATTTTTAATTGAAGATTATAATCTATCACTTGAAAGGATAAGAGGAAGCTCACTTTAACTTCTATATCCTGAAAAACACTAGTTTTCACAAAACAAATAAGAAAGGATCATGAAGTTCAAATTTATCCTTTGTTCAACGAAAGTTTAGTAACAGCAGTAATCAACACCAATCAAGTTGCTAAAATGACTCTACTTATTCTGTGTAGGTAAAACCATTCAGAAATCACCTTCCATTTGCCAAATATGAATGACGTGAACATACACTAAGTATTTTCCATTTAAAAAAACTACAAAAAATATATTTAGTCAATATCCACTGGTAATCTGAAAATACTCTTTAAGGCAAATTATAAAACTTAAAATTTACTTAAAATTTTAATGAAGAGTGGATGTTTTCCAACTTTCTTGCGTGTAGTATGTGACATTTCTGATTCTTATGCATTATACAATTTGAAGAAATGCATTACGTGTACATGTCCCTTTGCACGGCATGCTAATTTGTTCCCACCATAAAACAAAGCTGATTAACTAATGGACCACCCAATAAAATTCTATCTTTTAGCCAGCTTAACCTAACAGGAGTTTTTCCACTAAATTACCCAGATGAACACAAATCTTGGACAATTACATCACACTAGCTCATGTGAGTAATTACTAGGGTGGAAAATTGCAGCAAGTATGAAGGTACAGATGTTCATTTTCAGACGATCAAACAAAAGAAGGGGGGAGTTCTTTTCCACACTGACTTCTATTTATATAATACATTTTTCTCTATTTACGCTTTTCTGTTAAAGATACCTTTTCATGTTTATGAAGTATAAGTAAAATGATTAAAATAAAATGAGACATCATGCACTAGAGGACTGCAGTTACTTTCTTTGAATTAGCACTCTACTCAACATCCAAAGATGCCGTCACCACTCAGTAAAAAAGAGGCAAAGTTACAGATAAAGGAGCAATGGCAGCTGCCCCTATACATGTGCAAAGATTGTTCTTCAACTTCCTGAAAACGAAATACAAACTACCCCAGCTTTAGGGTGTTCAGAACCTTCCTCTCGAATACGCCACCTTCTTTCCTTTGTTGCTCGTTCACTCTACTTCGCTATACTTTAGTATTCCAGCCCCAGCTTTGCTCTGCTCTTTACTGCAGAATTACTGTCTGGGAACCACTTTTGGCCTTAGTTTAAAAAATGTTTTGTTTTTTATTTTTCTCAGCTGCCTTAGCTGTGCTTTTAGCCAGTTTCTGTGAGCAAAACAGCTTCAACGGCTCTCTCCCTGGTTGAGGACTTAGCATCTCTTTCACAGGACTGAGGCAGTACGGATCACAGCACTTCTATAAGCGTTCCATTTACATACAGCCCCCCCCCAATATTATTTTTTAATCCTCACCCAAGGATATATTTATTGATTTTTGAAACTGAGGAAGGGAGGGAGAGAGAAACATCAATGCGAGAGAGAAACATCGATTGGTTGCCTCCCACAGGCGCCCCAACCAGAAATCAAACCCTTAACTAGGTATGTGCCCTGACAGAGGATCGCACCCACAACCTTTTGGTGTACAGAAAGATGCTCCAACCAAATAAGCCACATGACCAGGGCTACCCTTCTGAATTTAAAACACTTATGGAGTGAGAATTTTATCTTATGGTTATATGTTAAATTACATTACTTCACATGCATATTACATCCATTTATTTTTGTTATTTCTTTTCCTCATCCATATAGGGTCACAAGAAAGCTTAAATCCATAGCACTTAGAGGAGCATCGAAGACATAACAGTCACTCAATAAGTATTGTCCAGTGAATGACTGAATGAATGAACCCATCAGGAGCTCCTCTGTGTGAACAAATCCTTTAACAGAGTTTCAATGGGGAATTAACCCTCGGTGGCTTGTAATAATAATTCTCAAACCAGTACACCTTTGATTATTACTGGCAAAAAATATACACTCACATGCTAACATGGTATTTTCCCCTTATATTAAACTAGAATGTATAAATCTGGATAGTACAGTGTTAAAGAGCAAAGACTCTCGAGCTACACCGCCTGGGGAAGAAACTCAGCTCTGCCACTTACGTAGTGCATGACTTTGGACAAGTTGCTTACCTGTTTTGTGGTTGAATTTCCACATATATAAAAAACAGAATCATAGAATAGGGACTGATACACAAAACAATGTCCAGTATACTGAATAATAGGTAGAAATATTAGCAATTATGACTATTATTCATGTAGTTGCATGTTCTGCTTAATAAATAATAGTTAATGCTATTTACTGGACAATTACTATTAGTAGTAATTCCATTGGGAGTTCCTTTAAAGTGATCTGGACTGTACGAGGCTGACTCCTCTTAGGTGGACAGCGGAACTTCCTTCCTACTTACGCAAAGTCAAGTAAAAAACTCCTGACTTGTGCCAACCTGATTCGAATATAAACTCTGTAGTCTCTTTTGGCTATTAATTAAAACAACAACAAGAATATCTTATTTATATTAAACATAAAAATAAACATATTTATTTTCATGTGTATCATGGACTTATCATTAACAGAGATTGAAAGACAAGGTGACATTTTATTTTTTTAAAGGTATTTATGTATTTTGTATTCTTTTTAGTTTTTTTTTTTAAGATTTTATTTATTTATTTATTTATAGGGGAAGGGAGGGAGACAGAGAGGGAGAGAAACAGCAATGTATGGTTGCTCCTTACATGGCCCTCACTGAGGACCTGGCCCGCAACCCAGGCATGTGCCCTAACTGGGAATCGAACCGGGACCCTCTGGTTCCCAGCCCGCGCTCAATACACTGAGCTACACCAGCCAGGGCGACAAGGCGACATTTTAAAGTGACATATTAATGTATACAATATCCAAAATGTAAAACACCTTACCTGGTGAAAAAAATATTATCCATAAAAAATAACCTGGGCTCAGTTAGAACAAGGGGAAGTTTACTTTTCTATGGCGCAATTTTTATTTTTCTTCCCTCTCTTTTCCACTCCATATGCACGTATACCCATATCTCTCCATTAAATAAAAACATCCCCCCAAATTTTTCCTGAAGGCAATTTCGTATCTTACTCCTTAACCCACTGCCAACATTTTTCAGGTTGACACATACTACCTAAGTTTTTCTGACCTCATCCGATTTAACTCTTCTCAATTCAGTTTGTAAAACTCTACTTGCCCAGGTTAGAAAGCTCATTTTCAGTTTCTGTCCTACTTCACTGTTCGACAGGCTGGCTTTTGTTGGCCACTTCTTCTTGGTACTCTACTCCCTCTTGTGCCCACCGCATATTTCCAGTGTTTCTCTGTTAAAGTCTTCAAGTGCTCTTCCTTGGTCTTTTTTACTGAATTTCTCCATACGTTGTCCATTTGATTAGTGATCTTTAAGGTTCTATACTTTCCCCCCTTTTTAAATAGTAAATACTCTGCCTGAGCATTTAATCACATGATGTTCTCTGCTGTCCTTATGTGGGAGTTTCCAATATCTATAACTCTAGTCCAGACTGTTCTCCTAAGTCCTAAACCAGAAGCTCCCATTTCTTTCATACCTAACCACTTAGACAGATGCCTCACTGGACTGAATCCTAAACATACATGGACTTCATCAATAATGTTCTCTTAAAAATAAGTAACAAGCCCTAGCTGGTGTGGCTCAGTGGATTGAGAGCCCGCCTGCGAACCAAAGGGTCGCTGGTTCAATTCTCATGCCTGTGTTGTGGGCCAGGCCTTCAATAGGGGGTGCACAAGAGGCAACCACACACTAATGTTTCTTTCCTTCTCTTTCTCCCTCCTTTCCCTTCTCTAAAAATAAGTAAATGAAATCTTTAAAAACTAAATAACAATAATCACTTTTATTCCTTGTGTATTTCCCATCTCAGTGTATGACTACACCAAGAAATTCTAGAATCAACCTGCAAACCTCACTCTCTATCAGCCCCATATTCAAACAGTCAAATTTATCTCAAAATTTTCTCTCAAACCAGTCATCTTCTCTCCAACCCCAAATTCACATATCAAATCAGACCTTTGCCAATTTGTCTGTCTAGATAAACTGTATGGGTTTCATTTAATCTAGTCGGACTCAAAGTACATAATATAACCTCAAGAACATGAAGCAATGGATGCAGTTTGTGTTTCTTATTTGTGTCTCTAATATAAAACACTGCTCCTCTCCCCTCTTTTCTCTGTGTTCAGGGTTGGAATCACTCCTCTAATCCCTTTAAGTGGTTCTTATCCTTGCTGCAAGCTGGAATCCCCTGGGGAAATAGAAAAAAAATCAGACATCTGGCCCCACACCCAGATATTCAGAAGTAAGTGCTGTAGGATGCAGCCTGGTATTTCCCACCATAGAGCAAAACTGGAGAATCACCCTTCTAAACCAACAGTGTCTGAAATGAGTGAGCCACTTTCCAGGGCTACATAAAATAATCCATTGGCATGGGGTATTCAAAGAATTCTAATGATATTTATATTTAATCCTTACATTGTTAAATAGAATTTCATATGATAATTTAAAATGTACATAACACCTTCATGTGAGAATACAATAATGCATAGCAAATAAACTTATAAACACTATAGTGTACTTGCAAATATTTTTAGCTAAAGAGGCATGTGCAAATTAAAAAGTTTAAAAGCCTCTGCTGTCAGCGCTGTAGCTTGCCACCTCTCAGCTCACCTGTCTGTAAACTGGCCTCCTCTCACCCTGCCTCCCCATCTGGCTGAGCCGCGTAATTAGTCCGCTGGAGTTATTTTCTGAAACATCAAATATGATCCTGTCACCTCCTTCCTCTAAAATCCGTTTTTTACTCCCAAATCTTTTCGCTTGCCTTGTTTAACTTCAATTTGCTTGTTTAAATAACCGTATAAAAAAAGAAAAAGTAGAAACATGCCCTGTGGCTCATGAGCGCCCTCGCAGTGCCTCTCCAGACTCCATGTTCTCGCTTCTCCCCCTTGCCCCCTCTTATCCGGTGCTGAACACTGCCTCTGCTACATACACAAGCCGCGTGCTCTGCACACGCGCCTTCCTCAGTTTACAACAGTGTTTTCCTTCTTTCCACCTGGTAAACGTCCATGTAATATGTAAAAGTCAGCTGAAACAGAGCTCTTCTCTCAGATGTTCCAGGATTCCTCTAGGCAGTATTAATATTAATTAGGTGAACGACTACTGGAGTGTTTACCACACTATACTGCCGCTATTATCCTACATTCCTGTTAGTCCCTATTAAAATATTGAGATCCTCAAAACTAAAATTGACTCATCCATCTTTACATTTTCCCAATATTTGGCACTGAGCTAAGTATGCCTATTGTATAAATCCATTCAGTTTTTCAATAAATACTTGTTAATTACCTACTATGTGCCAGGAACTGTAAAAATAACAATAAAACATATTCTGACTCTATAAATAAATCAGCCTTGGCTGGTGTAGCTCAGTGGATTGAGCGCAGGCTGGGAACCAGAGGGTCCCGGTTCGATTCCCCGTCAGGGCACATGCCTGGGTTGTGGGCCGGGTCCCCAGTGAGGGCCATGTGAGAGGCAACCGTACATTGCTGTTTCTATCCCTCTCTGTATCCCTCCCTTCCCCTCTCTCTAAAAAATAAATAAATAAAATTTTTAAAAAAATTAAAAAATAAATAAATAAATAATGAATTTAAAAATATTTGTTATCAGAAAAATAAAAATAACCTCTATTAAATCAAACAAAAGCAATTTGTTTTCTTCCTCATAACAGGTATTTACTATTATTTTATATTATTGTTCAATTATAGTTTACATTCAATATTACTCTGTATTAGTTTCAAATGTATAGCATAGTGGCTAGAGAAGCATGTTCTTTACAGAGTGGCCCCCTGATATTTCAAGTATCCACCTGGACCCATATGTAGATATTATAATATCACTGACTATAATAGAAATTCACTATTAATAGTAGCTCTTAATAACTTCTGCACAATGATAAATTATTTTCATAATAGTAATCCTAAGGAAATTCAAGATTCTAAAATATTACCCTAATCCAAGATTAAATTATGTTTATTATACTCTTAGGTTTTACTGAATTTTGTGATTTCCTAACTGCAGGAAAAATTCAGATTTAATGAAATAACAGCATTAAAAAAGATAAATCCCTCATTTTATAGGAGGAAAACAGATTGAGAGAAACTGAAGTGCCTCACCTTGTATCCACAACTAGCCAATAACTGAACTACTGGTGTTACATCTCCTTGGATCACACCAAACCGACTTCTCTCTTGGTGAACCAGGATATCTGGTCCCAAACTAAATCATAATTACAGTTCGCTGTCCCAAAAAATACAATGTTATTATGAATAAAACATTGTTCCTCATTGTTTAAATGTAAGGGAACTTGAGGAATATAAAAATTCTTATGACTCTATGAAATATTAAGTGGCTTTAAACTAACTCAGGTTTTTATGCATCAAAAATGATTGATTGCTAAGGAATGGTATCTAATTAATCAGAAAGGCTTCTTAAGTAACAGGTTTATAATTATTTAAAGTGCTGGCATATATAATTATTATCACTACAAATAACTGTGACCAAAATATTAATAATTACTCATACAGAGATTGAGAGTTGTAGCTTAGGTTAGCTGAACTGCAAAGTGGATTCAGGGTAAAAACACCCACTTACTATTCAATGCCACAATTTCCTTATTATATAATAAAATAATAATAGTAATTATTAATTGTTATAGCTAAATGTGATTACCTATATAATGTCCCAGGATCATTGTTGGGACATTCTAAAACACTTAAGAAAGGTTAGTCATAATTTTTTGTGTGTGTGTGACAGAAGTTTTCCTTTTTTTTAAATTGTTCTTTAAGTAAAGTTGTCTCTATTTTCACCCCACCATGGTCCCCCGCCCCATCCTCAAACCTACCCTCTTTGGCTTAGTTTATGTGTCCTTTATAGTTGTTCCTTGGTGGCCCTTCCCCTATTTTCCCCCATTATCCCCTCCCCTCTCCCTTCTGGTTACTGTCCATTTGTTCTTTATTTTAATGTCTCTGGTTATATTTTGCTTGCTTGTTTGTTTTGTTGATTAGGCTCCACTTACAGGTGAGATCATATGGTATTTGTCTTTCACTGCCGGGCTTATTTCACTTAGCATAATGCTCTCTAGTTCCACCTATGTTATTGCAAAGGGTAGGAGCTCCTTCTTTCTTTCTGCTGAATAGTATTCCATTGTGTAAATGTACCGTAGTGTTTTGATCTGCTCATTTACTGATGGGCACTTAGGCTGCTTCCTTGGCTATTGTAAATTGTGCTGCTAGGAACACTGGGGTGTATAGGTTCTTTTGAATTTGTATTTCAGGAATCTTAGGGTATATTCCCAGCAGTGGTATTGCTGGGTCAAAAGGAAGTTCCATTTTTAGTTTTCTGAGGAAACTCCATACTGTTTTCCACAGTGGCTACATACACCAGTCTGCATTCCCACCAACAGTGCACTAGGGTTCCCTTTTCTACACAACATTCCCAGCACTTGTTTGTTGATTTGTTTATGATGGCCATTCTGACTGGTGTGAAGTCATAATTATTTTTATTGCCAAACACATAAGGAGCCAGAATAGACAAATGATTAAGAGCACAGGCATTAAGCTCAGACAGGCATCAGTTCAATTTCGGGTTCAAAATGTTCAGCTGTATGGCCTAAACAAACATAATACAGTCTAATTATCCAAGGCAAAATTACTGTATACCTGTGAATTACTAAATGATAATAACAATGCATAAAAATGATCTGAAAATTTTTAACAATCAACTTAAAAATGAATTGGGGAAAAAAGAAGGTTTAAGTTCTTGTGGTATATGGAATAAAATAAATATCTATTGTATTTGTGCAAAAAAGCATATAAAACTTATGTTATATAGGTTATAATTAGAAATAACTATTATATTATCTCTATACCTTAATTTCTTATAGAATAATTCTGGATGCCATTAGCCACTGGAAATTATCAGGGTCACTTATCGATAACTTAGAAAAGTTTTTATTATCCTTGGCTTTACTTTCTCGTCTGTAATAGGAACATATTCATCTAGATAATTACTAAATTTTCTTCCATTCCATAATACTTCAAAAATTATCAAAGCAGGATCACCATATACAGTCGTACAGGTTATTTAAGGCTGAAGAACACCAACAAAGACAGAGAACGGGTCTGGAATGGAGCTTGAAGCCACCTGCCAAGCTGTGCTCAGGGTATGAACTGCCCAGAGAAAGGAGATTTTTGCATATACTGCAAAGATATAACATAATCCTATAATGAAGCATTTTACATATGTTATAAACACATTATGATAAACTCACTCTTATGTGTCTATTTCTGATTCTTTCAATCTGTTTAAAACAATTAACAAACTCTTCTAAGTCTTTTAATTTCTATATTTACCCCTTTTCAAATTGAAAACAGTGCAAGAAGGCTTTAACTATCTGTAAAGTGGTGTCCTCTCTTCCTGAGGCTCCAAATTCTCATAAACTTCCTTCCCCTATGAAATGACTGCCATTTATCCTCTTACTACCTCACTCCCCTCTCCTCAAAACACTGAGTGAGCATCGGGTTGCTTATTTGATAACTTTTTCTTAATTGTCTTTGCTTCCTCCCTATTCCTCCTGTTCCTCATACAGACCTCTCTTGTGTACTCCCCAATTAGACAAATCTTACAAATTCTGCCTATGATTCGGTTCCTCCTTACTTGACAATAACTAAGGAAATCCTTTTTTACTTATTAGTACCTTCCTTTTTATAATCTGGTTTGAGATAAACCTTATTCTGAGTATTTCAACAATTTCTTATCCCTAGCTAGTAACTTCCACATCTGTCCACCTCACAGTTTCACTGTAGCAGAATAATGTTAGCAGTGTAGATTTATTCTCTGCATTCATTTAGCTTTGTTGTGCAAATCCTAATGAGTATACAAATGCCCCTTTCAAATCATGGATCCTTTATTTAGCTTCCTTCTTAGCTCACCACAGTTCACAACCGGCAGTAGTCCAAAGAGGGCTGTTGGCTTTCAACAAGCAAATCAAAGTCAAAATCAGTATTTTTTACAAGTGCCAATAAAAACAGCCAGTTCTCATTATATAACTCTCCTTCCAACAAGGGTACATAAATGAAATGAATGTGAACCTCGCTGATTTTGAAAAAAAACACAAAACCAGCAAAGAGAAATAGATAAGAGCACAGGTCCTACACCCAGACTTCCAGATTGAAATCGGTTCCGTGACTTACTACTTACTGCTTCGCTCTGCTTGATTTCTCTCATCCTTAAGATAAAAATAACTTATCCTTTTCCTCTTTCAAAAAGCAGGGTTAATAACAGTTTCTGTCCCATAAGTTTAACATTATTTTTATGGCCACTTATTTTATGCAACTAAGTTTAATATCGGAAAAAGTACATTTATGAAACAGTATTTTATGAGTTTCAGTGAATTTCAATAATTATTTCCTGATATTTTTAAAATTATCATTGAGTGCTTAGTATTGGTCAGAATAATGCTACATATTTCATATTATTTAATTTACTCTTCATGACATCCCTATGATACAGGTATTATCAGTTTATTATTGTACAAGTATGAGATCCAAGTCTTAGAAAAGTTAAGGAACTAACCCAAAGTCACATGGTCAAGTGAACAAACCAGGATTTGAAATTAATTAGTTTTGTGTACTTCCAGGGCTGGAAGTCTTAACTTCAGCTTAGGGTCAAAACCACCTCGATGGCTATTAAAATGCAGACCACTGGGGCCCACGTTCTGGGTTTTGGTTGGGTCACTCCTAGTGTAGGGCCCAGGAATCTGATTTCTAACAAGCTCACAGGTGATACAGATGCTGCTAGCCACGAACCAGGCACTGAGAATCACTGGCCTAAATTATTAAATGCTATGGTTTGATTGTTTAATTAAGTAACCTATAAAAAAAATAATTAGTAATCCTGTAGTCATAGGCCAGTATTCCAAGTTTGTTGTAATATGACTATTTGTGATATTATAGTCTTTATGTGATTTAGTACCTAAAAATTAACAATATAAATTGAAATTAAAGACAGTAAGTACATCAATGACTCCCTGGAATAGAACATACATAAAGTAATATTTAATACAGTCAAATCCAAGTACCATTTATTTAGTTGAAGTATTTCAGAATTTTGTTAATGATTCCATATGATTTTTGGAAGCAAGATGTTACTGATTTATTACAGGGAATGAGTTCATCCAAGGTACATAATGACCACAACTACTTTCACTTTGATGGGTTTTATTTTTGCCTGCTGATTCATGGTATTGTAAATAAAAGTCTGATTTCATACAAGTCATTTCTTATGTATGGTTTTCATCTGCTAATATTCACATGCACTGATTTCAGAACAAGTTAAAAAAGTAAAATTCAAAAGTCCACTCTTAGGACCTAGAACATCCAGTGTTGCCAAATAAAATAATAAGATTTCTGATACCCAAATTCGGCTTCCCACTTTGAGTCCAATTATATTGCTTAGTTTTTAAGAAGCACTTACCACATTAATATCTTCTGAAAATAGTCCAGTCATAGTTACTTACAATTTGAAATAGCTTCAAATTATCTAATCATTTACCACTTATTGTCATTGCATTTTTGTTTAAAAAAAAAACAACAAGCAATTGAAATCTTTAGTATTGATACATTTAGTTCCATAAGTATAAAACGTTAGGGTTTCTTATTCAAATTGGCAAAACTGACAAAGCTAAAACTATAACCTTAATTTATAAGATATTAAACAATAATTGAAGAATTAGAAAAATAAATCTCTAAGGTACTCTGTAATTTTATCTTTCTACAAATATATTACAGTGAGGATTAGACAAGATTTCACTATACAATTTTAATGCCACAACTAGTGACACTATTTAGGAGAACAGGGAAATACCTCTACCACTTAAAGGAAAAGAATTATGAATGGACTGATTTCACTAACATAATGTGGGTTGGGACAAATACTAACATATGAAAGATCAGTACTGTCATCCAAAATAATAAACCTAATTAGTAAGTCTAAATAGAGCATTAAAATGTATTTCTAATAAGTGATGACAGATTTCAGCAAATCTAGAGAATTAGACCACACATAACTAAAATTCAACAAGTCGTCACTGGGATTGTGTCCCAGGGGAATCGAATAAATAAGAGCAAGATTATAATGTTTAATGATGAAAATAAAGGTAAAAATTAAAGCTAATTGATAATAGCATTCTCATTTCAAAAGCATTAATTTGAACTTCAACTTTTGGCTCAAATTTGCAAATGATATTAGGGTTCAAGTATGAACTAATCTTTTAATGAATAAGAATGAATACTTTTCCATAATCTCTCAGCACCTTGGAATAAAGAAGTAATGATTTGTGACTATTTTGAGCAGCTCAGATCATATTTCACATACAGATGAAAACCACGCCTTTTAAATATAAATGATAGGTATCATTGTATGGTATCAAAAATTCCCCACCTTCTGCTTTTACTACATTCTTTGGGAAATTATACATGATCTGCCCTTTGCCTTCAATCTCTTCCACACTCTTCATACCCTCTTGTCTTAAATAAAATTTGCTTAACCTGAGAGAATATTGGGAGGCTTTCACTCGCTCAGCTTTCAAATGCTAGGAAGGAGTGCTAACATTTCCTTTTTGAGCTCACTGAGACTTTTAATTCATTCATTTTATACTCTCAAGAAAAAGCTCCTGCCTTGGCTGGTGTGGCTCCTGCCTACGAAACAAAGGGTGGCCAGTTCTATTCCCAGTCAGGGCACATGCCTGGGTTGTGGGCCAGGTCCCCAGTAGGGGACGTGCAAAAGGCAACCACACATTGATGTTTTTCCCTCCCTCTCTTTCTCCTTCCTTCCCATCTATCTAAAAATAAATAAATAAAATCTTTTAAAAGGAAAAGAAAAAAGCTCTCCTTCCTCTTCATAGGCCTACCTATTCATATAAAACACTAGCTAGCTATTGCATTTCATTATACTTTTAGCCACCACCTCTGCTGCATCAGGAGTTGGATAATTTAATCACATATACCCTCCCTATACCTTCCCACATTCTACTAACATCTTATTCTAGTTTAACAGCTAGATAAATGACTCATGCAACAGTCCCAGCTTTTTTAAACATTATAATGATTTTAATCTCCACTCCATTGTAGACTTGTCCTTCACAAACCATAAATATATATATATATATATATATATATATATATATATACTCTTTTTTTTTTTACTGGAGGCAGTTTGAAATCTAAAAGAAAAATTACTAAATCTCTGACAGCCTACTTTTCTCCAGTTTTCTTTTTCTTATAATACCTGATGTCAGGACACTAAAACTTATCAAAACATCCAGGTCTTAGATCCCATTACTACCCCTATCTTCCTTTTCATATCATTCCTTTCTAAGATTTACAGCTTCTCCTATGCAGGTTAGAATTTGTGGTCCATTGCCTTTAGTATTTGGATCAGCATGGCCATTCAAGTCTAAATTGCCACTGCCCCCTACTCTATTTAGTTAATTAACAAGGAAAGGGAATTATCTCAACAAATAAAATGTCCTGAGGTAAGGAAGCTCCAGAACTAGTCCATTCTCCACTCAGCAATGTCCCTAAGGATCCAGGTTCCTTCATCTTTCCACTCTCCTACAGTCACCTTTGCATTTGCTTTCCCATCATGATTCGGAGATGGCCCTTGTAGTTCTAGGTCTCAGGAGTCGGAACAATACAAAGGGGGCGTGGAGATGCCATCGACTTTTTGAAGTGGTCTCATCAGATATCTCAACCTCCGTTTTTTAATCCAATTATCATGAAAGGATTTACCCTGGAGCCAGTGTCCTTCCTGAAGATCTCTGGTGGAAGGCTGGACACACCAAATCCAAATGGAGGCTCTGTCAGCGAGAATGAAGGGGAAGGACACCGCCGTAGACAGAACCCGCAGGGACTGCCGCTCTATTTCGTTGCCAGTGCCCGTTCCCCCGAGATTGCCACTTCCTTCTCCTTACATTCCTTCATTAGAGGCACGCTTCTGTGTTAGGCACCAAAGAGAAGAATCGTGTGTGGTCTATGATCCTACCTTGTAGATTAATATAGGAATGAATACATTCCAATTTGCTAAATGATCTATTAAGAAGAGCAACATGGCACAGAAGAGCCCTTTGCTCTCTATTAAAAACAAACGAACAAATATCTCTTCACAGTCACAACTCAAGCCCTGACTCTGATATTTCCACCTTGGGAAAGCCATTAACTTTAAAAACCAATGATGAACAGGTAGATTTATCCTAAATCTAATCAGGTTTAAGCTTTAAGGCCCTTCCTTCACTGACACAAGCTCCTTCGACTGCTCAGAGTATCCGTACTTTACTGTATTGTTTTTGTTAAAAGAGACTCTGAAATTTTCATGAGCTTCACACTTCTAAAATTCTGTATCTGCCTCTGCTGATATGTCAACCTTTTGTACCCGTGTGCTACTCAGCATGTCACTAACCTCTTTATCCACCCATTTCCTTATGCTCAAAATTGGTTGAATAGTAGGAGCCAGGTCCTGCTTGCAAAACTGTGATGAGGATCAGAAATAGATATATAAAAGTGCTAGGCAGCAATGTTCTGTGTAATTATTATAATCACCAATATACAGTGTTCTCTTGCGACTGTGTTTTCCAAAAAGAGGCTGTGGTGCATCTGCTCCTGCCAGCTTGTCTCCAGGATATTACAAGAGCTAAGCTCTAAATGAGCTGAGCCATCCCTGATTGCTGTCCAGAATACCCCTTCAGCTGCAGGTGTTCTGCAGCTATCCACTGTGATGTTCCATTGCTGCAGGCTGTGCTACAGGGGACCCTCATAGGGTGTCATCTGCCTGCCATGTGCTCAGCTCCCCTCCAGCCCTGGGGAGTTTACTTTCATGTAGAATGGTTTCAACCTCTCAGGATAGCATGAGTCCTGGGACCTCATTGTGAGAAGCTATGCCCTACCATCTGGTGTAAAGCCTGGTACTAAGAGATGCTGATAGAATTTGTCTTGTAATTGAATGTAGTGATGGTAGGTGTCATTTCCATAAACAAGACTAGACAGCACAATAGCTGCATAGAGTTTAACTTTGTTTTGGAATGTGTTTCTCTGTTTTCACCATCCTGTCATTCTTGCAAATGTTATGAGTTTTAAAATATGATTTATTACTGGACCCACTAATGTGCAATTATTAAATAGAGAGCTGCTGAAGTAGCAGAATTTGGTAACAAGCAATTTCACAAGAAATTATGCAGTCATGGGTTGAGTGCATCCACGTGCTGCCAGGGCTGAATGGACAACAGCAAAGGAGAAAGCTACCAAGGATGCAGAAGTGAGAAGCCTGTGTTTCAGAAAGAGGAATATTCTTGTCCTGGTCATCACTACAGCACTGAGGAGGCCAGTCATGTTAACTGTGGATTTTACCAAAGACAAAACCTATAGTGGCCTCATTTCCTCCTTTCAACATTTTCTATCCATTAAAACAAATCAAAATCCACGTTAATAATTTTTACATTGACTGTGCATTTACTGTATGCCTTGCTTTACTGAGTTCTTATTGCATATGGTCATATTTTATCCCTATAACAATCTTATAAAATAAATAATACTATTAAAATTTTATATATGAAGAAACAGAAGCTTATAGATGATAAGTGAACTTAGTTATTAGTGAGAGCAACTCATGAGGTTCAGTACAAACACTAGTCCACTGGATTCTAAAACTTCATTTAAACTCATTGTTTTTTTAGCCATGCATGCATAATAAAACCTCCTAGTGAGTTAAAAAAAAAAAAAAAGTCACGCCTATATAAGTTACTAGGTTGGACTTGAAAACTGGTTCCTGTATTTAAAAAAAAATATCTTATAGGTAACTCCAAAGCACACTTTAGTTGAAACCCTCAGATTATTCTTAGACTTACAAAGAATAATCTTCAAAAGCCTCCTAAAGTTTGCTGTTAAGTAGGAGGAAATACACTTGCTAACTGCAGTGTCTAACCGCAGGTACATGATCCGCCAATCATTTCTTTTCTAAAGAAATATGGCAGATCAAACTTTCTCCCTGCCATGAGTGACAAAGAAATCATAATAGTAATTGCTTTAATTCCTAAATCCTATTTAGGACATCAGACAGAGTACATGAACATGTTAATGGTAAAGACATACTGTATTTTAGATTATGAGGTAGAGGAAAAGTAAAAACTGAAAAAAAATCATTATTAGCCATTTAAAAAATTTCAAATTACTCAGTTTAATCCATATGAATGTGTCAACTGATACACAGATGCATTTTTTTTTCTATAAACACAGGCAATTCTCTATGACTAAAATGATCAAATCACTGAAACATTTTTTTCAATGATATATTGGATTATCTTAAAATTTAAAGTACATTGTCTATAGAATTATTTTTAAGTAGCTCATCTTTAAAACTAAGAATTATATTAATTATCATTGTGACTTTTAAAAGCTAATAATTAGCCAAATTGTCTACATATAATCAAAGACCTACACTCCACCCTTAATCTTAAATCCACAAAAAATATAGCAAGTAAAAATACAGTGATAGATACTATAGCATATTGGTTAAGAAAACAGATTATGGAACTCCACTATCTTGACTAGCTTGGCAGGTCGCTTACTTCTCTCTGTCTCAATTTCCCTGTCAATACAATGGAAAGAATAGTCATAAGGCATATTTCATAGGATTATTATGAGAATTGCATAAAATTAAAATGGGTAAAACAGAACAATGCCTAATATACAGTAAACGTTATATAAATGTTCACTGTCATCACTGTTGTTTTAAATTAAAAAAATACAATATCTAATAAAAGAGTGTGAAACTTGGGAGTTGTGTGGAGCCCCTTCCTTTTACAAGAGGAAACGGCAGCGCAGGTCACTCCAAAAGACGTGACCACTGGGGGCAGTCGGAGCCAGTGCGTTGAATAAAGAGAGCAAACGGGAGCTCGGCAGCAATGACATTCTTCGCCAGTGACCTGGGAGTTTTATAAAGAGATGACTTCAAAATGGGGTACATGTATAATAGTGTCAACAATAAAAAAAGAAATAGCTTCAAATGACTCATTTGAAATATTTTGTCATAAAAGTATCATAAATAGTATTGTAATTAGATTTACCTGGAATACAATCTATATTGAGAACAATTTAACTGAAATTATGCCATGTGTTCAAACCACTGATGTCTCTTTTACACTTTTTTTTTTTCAGAAAATAATTTTGGCCTGTAAAAGATAAAATTTCCTTCCAGTACCTATTCTAGATAATACTGTATCCAGCTAACCTTTGTTCTTCAACTACAAGGTTGACAAATTACACAAGAAAAATAATGAAGCATAATAAAAGTCAGAGCATCAACTCACATACTCCAGGCATCAGTTTAATTATCCCCATTAACAAATATAAAGCTACTTCTCAGTGAAAATAAAGAAGCCTTTCTTAACATATTCTCAAGAACCAAAATTACTGCTACCCCTCCCATAACAGAAAATGTCTAACTTTCTGGTTTAAAGACCATATTTTTTGATAGAAAACTTGAAAACTTAATAGCCCTGATAAATAGCTTTGCATATTTAAGTAACACTAAGACAGGAAACCACATACCATCTTTATTAAGATATCAAAGAATAAAATGTTATGAGATGATATAAGAGAATGCTGTGGTCATTTCCTTTGAGTAGCACACATTTGGTGGAAGACACAAATATAAACATGAACATGATTTATAATTATTTACAAAACCCATAAAAAGGAGTTAAAATGCAGTACTAAAATCCTGAACTTAAAACAAGGAAAAGCCTGTCTACAGCTCCTGAGTTTAGAAGTGTTATACAGAAAACTTTGGAGGTCTACATTTTTGCAAATGGGAGAGGATGTTCAATTCACTCACATGGGAATGTGGAGCAGGCACGGAGGCATAACCCAGGGAGCTGGGGAAGAGGCATCTAAGCACCGAGCCAACCTTTGGCCCTTTGCACATGAAAGGAAAAACCATTCTTGAAGAGCAACCTCTTTAAATGCACTGATGGAGACACAATTAAATCTGAACCTCAAATTCATGGGATAGGCTCTGACACATCCAGTGGTCTAGGTTTGAATCCCACCTTCACCACAAGTTAGCAATGTAACCTTCAACAAGTTACACTACCTTCTTCTGTCAATTCATCATTACCAAATGCAGATGATAATAATAGTAGCTACCCTGTGTGCAGGAAACGCAGATTCAATGAAATAATTAGGTAATGTGTTTGAGATAAGGCATGCCACCTGGAGACACTCGTAGGTTGGCCATGTATCATTATTTGTCTAATTATTAGAGCAGAGCAAATAATAATAATAATAATAATAATAATAACAGTAATAATAATACATCTTCCTACAGATGAAGGGAGGAGATATTTCCCTTAGTCACCATCTGGCTAAAAGACACAACTAATGAGAGCTTGAAATTCAATACCAGAACCTCATGTAGTATTAGTGTACACACACTGTGAACACACACACACATGCTTAAGTTTACACTGTAACAAACTACCACCAAACAGAAGACATAAATATCCAGCTACTTTATATAAGAGCTAGTTTGGCTGTCCTCATTTCGACATGCCACAAATGTCTCAAAGTAACTGTATCCAAAACTCTACTTCCAATCTCTTCCAGCCTCCTTGTCTTCTCCTCCCCCTAATCTCCAGTAATTCTATTGTACTAAATCTTGCTCCTCTTCCAATCTACCATCAAGTCCTGCCCATTTTAATTCTAATCCAATTCTCAATTCTGTCCACTTTGCAGTGGCTCCATAGCTCCTCTTACCTCCATCCTTTCTCCTAACGGCCTTATGGCAACTAACTCCTCATGTCTCCAAACTCCCTCCTCTAAGTTCTCCTCTCTGTTACAGGAGCATACCATCTGAATGCATATTTGAAAAATATCACTACCTTGGTTAAATTCCAAATGACTTCTCATTTCACTTAGAAAAAAGTCCAATATCTACAGCATAATTTATCATTGATACAGTGACCTATTTTTTTCCGACTTCAGCTCTCATTTTTCCATCCCCTGTACTCTCCCACTAACTGAACAATTTTTTATCTCATGTGTTTCTAAGCCAGCTAGCTCCTACACTGATTTCAGTCCACAGCACCGGTGGCACTCGCATTGAAGGTTTCCCTCTCTGTCTCAAAGTCTGGGACAGGCACCCATTCTATGCTCTATACTCTGATATCAGTCTGTACCTTCCTTTCAAAATTTACATCCGTTCACTGCACCCAAACATTTAAAGGTGTCCCCCAAAGACTAAAGCTTTCAGAAGGTAGAGATATGGTCATGTTTCATTGGAAAATTCCTAATTCCTAGTCCAGTGTCCGTCATGCACAAACGCAAAAGCAAGTATCATTAGAATTATACTTTATAGTGTTCTCACTCTGTGATACTGGTTCAGTTATTTTCAATTAATCCTTCTACTATCTTTATTTTAAAACTCCATATTGCTACAAAGAGATACATCAAATGGGAAGGCTTGTTGTAGCCTAGTATAATTGGAGTTCTGGTGCCCATCATTGATATAATAGAGCAGCATTACCTACCCCCTGTAGTCCTGCACTAGCCAGTCATACTTCAGTTGGCTCCCGAGCCACCATCGCCCAATTGCAAAACTGAGTGTGTCCCAAGATAAGATGTAATTAATCAGCAATAACTAGAGATATTTCTTCAGCCACTTTTCAAAAGAGCAGAGATAGTTAAGGTAGGAGGGGAGAGCAGTGATGATAACAGTAATTAAGTAACGTTTTGTGTAACGAAATGTTTAAATCTATACCAAAAATAAACACGTTTTTTAAACAGTTTCTCCCAAAGACCACCAATAGGACAAATTAGAACCATGATCTTGAAAATACAGGGTGGGGCAAAAGTAGGTTTGTAGTTATTTTTATAGAAAATAATATAATATTTACTAAGTAATAATACAATGGTTAGCTCTTGTCTTGTGTACTCGTAGCTGTAAATCTACTTTTGCCCTACCCTGTATATATGAAATGCATGTATAGGTAGTAAAAAAAAAATAAAATCTGAAAATCAGATAGTTAGGTGTGATGAATTACCTTTTGTAATCACAGAACACCTGGCATGAGATAACAAAGCATGATCTCTGCATGTATGATGCCTCTTCTTCGTGATATGATAAAACAGAGAATAGCAATGTAATATGCTATTAAGTATCACAAATTTTTAATCTTTCTCTCTCTAAAAAAATCATTAAGTAATCTAAGTGAACCGTAACTTTTGAGATGTGTTATTTTCCTTACATTTCACATATCATATGAAATTTCATACATCGTATGAAATAACACACATAACTAATAAGTATGTATGTTATTTAGAAAAATAAACATACTAATAAATAAGTATGTTATTTAGAAAACATATTATGAAGTCCAGATGAGTATACTAGAATGCAGGATTTTTCAAGGATAGAATATTGCATATTATTCCAGTAACTGCTATAACTAAATAAAATCCCTTTTCTTTGGAAAAAAACATAAAAAAAGTGTTATTTGTCTTGAATGGCTAATTAGTAGACACTCCAAATAACATTTTCACTGAAGTGTCGTATACGCATGTTAGAGCAGATGCAACAATTACACAAAATTACTAGGTAGTATGCACAGATGCTATCAAATTTTTGATTGACTCATACTTTATTTACTCTGCATTTAGTTACCAAAACCACAAGCTTAATAGTTCTGTTTATAAAAACAAAGTTAGGCAAGCTGAATGTTAAGAAGAAATACATGTCAGCTCATTTTTAACTTGTAGATGCATGCATGCACACACATCTTTTTATTATCAGCATGCTCCCAAATTAAAATGGTTACCACATGCTAAGTAAACTTTTTCAGATGTTCAACAAAGGAGATCAAAAAAGATCTCATCATATATTTTTAGATCTCTGACCAGTCAAACGTAGGAACACAGACACGTCAAAACATCAAGTAATTCAAAGGTACAACAATTTGGAAATTTTCAGTTCAATGAAACTCATGAAGAGTAGTTTAGTGTGCTTTCATACTTTCCTTACTGACGTCTTACAGGTGAAGCTATTCATGGAAACTTATCTAGTAGTTATTTGGAGTTAAAACTTGGGTAGGGATTGAGATGAGTAATAGAACACAGATAAGCTGGGATGGGAGGTTTAGCTTTCCAGGCAGACAGAAAATCACAAAACAAGTAAGCCGGTGGAAATAAACATGTTTTATTTGGGGCCATGAGAAATCCAGTTCGGATGATATTTTACTGAAGTTGTGAAGTGAGGAAGTGATAGGGTAGCATCATGTAGGGAGGTCTAATGACCATTCTGTAACTCCTCTGTCTGCCTACCCCAAATTCTCCCAGCTTTTGTTAAACTCACTTTGCAGATATGGAAATATAATGGATGTGTGGAATCTATTCTCTGGTGGATTAAAAATAATAAATTTTGTTATTTGTTCCATTCTTTCCTTAAATATCCAGAGCTGGAACTGAGTTCTGATCTGCTTTTATATACAAACATATTTCCTAATCCACTTCCTGAAACTGAGTTATTTTATTCTATCATTTCTGAATGCTTATCTTGTTTCTCTGTCTAGTACTCGAATTCTGGACTTCCTTTAGCTAATCTTCTAGATTTCCTTTACCCTCAGCATCCTTGATTGGACCACCCTTTCCCAATATGTCAAGCTTCTCTTGGAGTAACCCTTTACCAGCCGGGACCCCCGCCTGCTGCACAAAGGCAGGCTCTCCTGATACCATGCACTGCTGGCCTATTCCACAGTGCTTTCGGTCAGTCACATAGATTCAGTCTCACTTTTGCCTCAGGGACTCACCCTTACATTCTTTTCCTCCGATGAGCCTGTCAAGGCCATGGCTGCCCTAGCCTGACAAGTGGTAGTGCCAATTCATTCCAGTGGTCTCCTACAGCACCTCACTGTCTCCTCTTCAGTAATTGGTCCTACAGCAAGCACTCTAGGCAGATGTTTTGCTAACTGTAAAAATATGTTGTTGATGTTCCAAAAGGATTTTATAATGGCATTCCCAACAGCTGACATTAACAGTTCTCTTTTATCCTTGTAGTGTATTCTGTTGATTTTGCTATTAAAACAGTTATTAAAATCCTTCAAACTTTCTGGGACAAAAACTGATATAGAAAGTAGGCCAGAAACATAACAACAAAATGACAGCTAAGTCATTTGGCAAAATCAGATTAGTGGTAAGAAACGAAATCACAGTAACTTTTGGATTCTTTATTACATTCTTAAAACATATTTGCCTAAATATGAAATGGAAGAAAGGCAATGAACAATTTTAATGGGCATGCTCAAGAACCTTCATTGGCATGAAGGTGCAATGTGAAGGGGTCCTCCAAATCCACCAGCCCTCAATCTCAAAATAAGACAACCTACCCTTATCTGTAATATGGAACATAATATTAACCTCACAAGATGATATAATAAAGACTTAAAAAAATGAATTTAATCCAGAAATTAAAAGTTGAAAGCAACCTAGTATAATAAACTAGTTCGTGACTAGCAAATCCTCTATGCTTCATCCCAGACTGGATACCACAGCATTTCAGGCAGGCGAACACAGAGTACCTTACTTTACTCAACTGAACACAGACTTAGGGTGCTCTCTATATCAGGTAAGGCTGATAATAAGCAATTCACATGAGGGTTAGGACTAATAAATTAGAGATCCAGGAGATATTAAAGGAAATTAGTGACTTTTCCAAACTATTTTTTTTTTAAGCATTGCTGTAATTGCCATGGAAAGAATTCTGAATAGCATGAGCGAGTGCTTAACTTTACTTTTTTTGGTTTGTCTGTTTTTGCTAAAAAAATCTGTTCAGGACAGATTCAATTATGAGTTTTCTAATGCTCTATGATTAAAATAAAGACTATTCTGTTGGGTTTTTTAAACCTCAAAACTATTCCAGTATCGGATACAGTCAACGTTTCAGTACACAAAAGTTTATATGAAAAAACATTCAGATATCAAAAAATCTAAAATTGCAATGCTACCTTCTGCAATAATTCTGTGTATAATTTTACTAATTTTGCCACTAACAAAATGCATATTGGCCAAATGAAAAAAACTGTATTTTAGTTGCAAATATTTAAGTAGAGGAAAAATTCCTGTAAATGTGCTATAAAACACACACACACACACACACACACACACACATACACACACAAACATAAATGTGAGCTTCCGGTCAAGATGGTAGGTAAATGCAGTGCTCACATTCTCCCTCAACAATATCAAAATTACAACCAAACAACTATTATTCAGAATTGCCTAAAATCTAACTGAACGGAACACCTACAACTAAAGATATAAAGAAGCCACATTAAGACTTGTATTAGGGGAAAAGACACATAATGGGCTCATCCCACACCCATGTGTGGAGGAGTAAAATCAGCAGGGTTATGTCAGCTGTGGAGGTCCTCCCTGAAAAGTAAGGGGTCCCAGACCTACACCAGACACCCTAGCCCTGGGTTCCAGTGCCAGGAAGGGAAGTCCCATACTTCTGACTGAAAAAAAAAAAAAACAGCAGGGATTGTGGCTGAGTGAGACAGAGGGCTTCTGGAGTTCCAGGCACCCATACAGGACTTACTCAGACTCACTGGCTCTGTGTTCCAGTGCTGGGGCAGCAGATCGAAAGGCACCAGAGGCATACTGGGAGGAACTGAATTGACTGGCATCAGGGCAATAGCTGGACGGGCAGCCTTCTCCCAGGCAGAAGGGCTGGCAGAAGCCATTGTTCCTTTTCTGAGCCCTCCCCACACAAAGCCAGGAGCCAGGTGCCCTATCTGAGTATCAACCTGGCTAACATTGTTGTACCACCCTTGTGATTTCCTGAGACTCCCCACTCAACAGGTGAGTCCACTCGAGCTGTTTCCAGTGGCTTTATCATAATGAGGTCTGTCTTGGCTCATGCTTCAGAATTTTCTAAAATCTGGCTTCTACATTCCATATACTTCTTGATAAGTGGCCCCAGACCCATCAATAGTGGCAGCTGACATTGGTTCACAGCTTGGCCTCTCCTATACATTTCCATGCCCAGCACAAGTAGCAGCCATCTATAGATCACTTTGGAGCTCATGCCAAGTGGCCCTGGGTGGAGGCTGACCTTGGCATGTACCTTCCCAGAGGCCCCAGAACCAGCACACCTGATGAACTGCTTCAGACCATATAAAAGTACCACCCAACCACTCCCATGAGAACACACTCAAGGGGTAGACACAGAGGACACCAGAGCCCCACTGAAATAAGACCTGCTCTACGAGGTGGGTGCCTGCACACCTGATGCTCTACAGTAGACCCAGTCAGTTATTTCAGCTGATGGGCCTGGGGATAAACCCTTCCCATTGACGTGCCAACGATATTCAAGGCTCAACTACAATAGGAGTGTGTACATACTCCGCATGGCATGGGGAGGGGCATGGGGAGTTCACATCAGCAGTGCCCAGCTGGAGTGAACAGTATTTGCCTCTGGACCCTACAGAACACCTACTACATTAGGCCACTCTACCAAACCTGGGTTATGTACCAGTTCTACCTAATACACAGAAACAAACATGAGGAGGTTATCAAAATAAAAAGATAAAAAAAATGTCCCAAATGAAAGAACAGAACAAAACTCCAGAAAAACCACTAAACAAAATGGAGATAAGCAATCTATCAGATGCAGAGTTCAAAACACTGGTTAGAAGGATGCTCAATGAATTCAGGAGAAGAATAGATGAACTTGGTGAGAACTCAAACAGCATAAAAAAGGATGTGGAGCCCCAGCTGGTGTGCTTTAGTGGATTGAGCGCTGGCCTGTGAACCAAAGGGTCACCAGTTCAATTCCCATCTGGGGCACACACATGCCTGGGTTGTGGGTCAGGTTCCCGGTGTGGGGGGTATGAGAGGCAACCACACATTGATGTTTCTCTCCCTCCCTTCTCCTCTAAAAATGAATAAATAAAATGTTTTTTAAAAAAGGACATGGAAACCATAAAAAAGAATCAGTCAGAAATGAGATAAAGAATAATTTACAGGGAATAAACAGTAGAGAAGATGAAGCTGAGATTCAAATCAGAAATTCAGAATATAAGAAAGCAAAAAAAAAAAAAAAAAAAAAAAAAAAAAAACCCAGACAAAAAAAAAAAAAAAAAAAAAAAAAAAAAAAAAAAAAAAAAGAACAAAAAAAACACCCAGTCAGAACAACCAAAAAAGAAAAAAAAAGAGGATAATGTAAGGAGGCTCTGGGGTAATTTCAAGCATTCAAGTGTACCTATGTTCACATCATGGGGGCACTGAAAAGAGAAGAGAGAGAGCAAGAAATTGAAAACTTATTTGAAAAATTATGACAGGAAACTTCCCTCACCTGGGGAAGGGAATAGACATACAAGTCCAGAAAGTGCAGAGAAACCAAAACAAGATGAACCCGAAGAAGATCACACCAAGAAATATCATAATTAAAATGTCAAAGGTTAAATACAAAGGAAGAATCTTAAAAGCAGCAAAAGAAAAGCAGTTAGTCACCTACAAGGAAGCTCCAATAAGACTGTCAGCTGAGCTCTGACTGGCATGGCTTAATTGGTTGAGTGCCGTCCTGCAATGTGAAAGGTCACTCATTTGATTCCTGGTCAGAGCACATGCCTGGGTTGCAGTGCAGTCCCCCATTAGGGTATGTGTGAAAAGCAACTGATTGATGTTTCTCTCACACATTGATGCTTCTCTCCCTCACTTTCTCCTTCTCTTCTTCTCTCTAAAAATAAATAAATAAAATTTCTTAAAAAAAGACTGTCAGCCAATTTCTCAATGGAAACTTTGCAGGCCAGAAAAAAGCAGCAAGAAATACTCAAAGCAATGAAAAGCTAGAACCTACAACCAAGAGTGCTCGACCCAGTGAAGCTATCATTCAGAATCAAAGGAATATAAAGAGTTTCCCAGACAAGGAAAAGCTAGAGTGCATACTTTAAGAAAAGAAAAAAAAAAAAAAACAGTCCAAAATATGAACTATGAAATGGCCATAAATGCTATCTATCAACAATGTAATCTAAAAAACAAAATAAGTGAACAAGCAGAACAGAAACAGACGCATGGATACAAAGAACATTTTGACAATTGCCAGATGGGAGGGGTCTGGGGGAGGATGACTGAAAATGATGAAGGAATTAAGAAGTACAAATTGGCAGTTACAGAATACTCATGGGGATATAAAGTACAGCATAGGGAATACAGTGAAAAATATTCTAATAATTATGTATGGTATCATATGGGTATGAGCTTTATCATGATAGTCACTTAGTAAGTTATATAATGTCTAATCACTGGGGTGTATAGCTGAAACTAATATAATATTGTATGCCAACTGTTATTAAAAAATAAAAAAAATATTTAAAAGTAAATACACAGATTATAAAAAGTAAAATAAAAATGCAAAACAAGTGACTAGTTTTAGATAATTAGGTAACAAATCTAGAAGTTGTATGTGTTGTAAAAATACTATAGGGTGCTTTCTACAAGTTACTTGCCTAACATATGAGTATTTTAACTAATATATGTGTCTCCATACAAATATAATAAATGGGAATTAAACTGATTTGAAAGTGAAATGCTTCTAAATAATTTAAGAACAGAAATATTCTGGAAATGTTTAGTGGTGCATTTACACATGCGATATATATGGCATGACAAAACCAGGAAAATAAATGCTTCCTTTGGGTTTGTGATGGCTTTTTTTAAGTGTTTGAGGTCACTGTAGTATGAATGTGTTCACTTTTAACTGTAATTATATTAGATCACATTTAAAAGATATTTTCCCATGCTCATCTTTTTCCTTAAAGAGGTCCCATAAATGTCAAGTCCTTGCAAACAGAAGGCAGTTTTTCTGGTCATTATTCCTGTTACTTTGTAGTTAAGATCAGATGATTCAACAGGCCAAGAAGTTACACTAGGAAGAGATTTTCAGGAGAGCCAAGGCAGTTTTACTGGCCTGCAGGGTTGTATCAGCTGGGCTCAAAAGGTTTCTTAGTTACATAGTTTCTCTAATGAATTTTCTACAAAAGTATGTTTTCAATATCCAACCAATTCTACTATCTCATTCTGCAGAATGTATGGTTTATGAAAGAACATCCCTGTGATAATATTTTACCATTTGTGATACCACTTGAAAGAACATAAAAACAAAGAGTGTTTCATGATACAACCATTCAAGTTAATAAATAAACACAAATTATACATCAAGATTTTCAGTACATGAATAAGCACATTGTAAAATCCTTTCTAATCACTGGAACATTTATTTACTATGTTATACCAAGGATACTTCAAATATATAACTAAGACATGTCAAGAAAAAGCTGGGGAGGCTCCTCAAGTGAGCCGGTACAAAAACTAAACAACTGGATTCTACTAGTTGGAATCAAGTGATCTGGTACAAAAACACTAGATTCCAATTTATATATCTACTTGATGTTTCTTTATTAAACCTCCTTGTTTAATTTTAATGTAACAAATAAGTGATTTCAATCCCATATAAGACTTTCAGGTAAAAGATGCTCTAAGAAAAAAAAATGGAAATATCATCAGCATCATCATCATAACCACTGGCAGAATCAACAATAAGATTTACACTTTATAGTATTCAGCAAGGTACTTTTCATTTTTTCCTTTCCTTTTTAAATTATGATGTCTCTATAAGTAGGGTGATCATATAGATCAGAGATTTTCAATGGGTGTGCCACCAGAATTTTTAAAACATGCAATACCTAACTATTTAGTCAGGGGCACTGACTTCTTTTCCATTAGACTGTCAAATTAAGAAAATGACAACATCCAACCCAACAATAGCCATCCAGTGTGAAAGATCAACATGACACCTGTTTTTTGTCAGACAGGCAAAAAAATACATGTTTTGGTGGACCACAGAATTTCAGTAATTGGTTTATGTATGACATGAGATTAAAAAAGGTGGAAAATCACTGATACAGATGTTTTTATTTTGCAGCTATGAAAATTTAAGTACAGAAAAGGTATAGAAACTTTTCATGATGACTTGACCAAGGAAACATACCTTGTAAATACTCTGAATAAATACTGCCTGAAATAAAGGCTAATTTTACTTCATATGAGGAAATTTTACTTCATATAAGGAAGTACTTATATTGTACCTATCTTGAAAATATAGAGTCATGCCTGATCTATGGGATTCTAATAGAAGTCAACCAATTCTAATAGAAGAAATTATGCCATTGTAAAGAGGGCAGGGGGCTTGAGCATCAGACAGAAGTGGGTTCAAAGCCCCACTTCTTCACTTACTAGCTGTGTATCTTCAGTAAGTTAATCAACCTGCTTGACCTTAAACTTCCTCATCTGCATCTGGTAAAAACGCCCCTCTTTCCCTCTCTCATAAGGTTACCATACAAATTAAATGAGAAAGATGTATGACAAGGGCTCAGTGCAATGACTAGAATATACTATGTGCACACAAACACAAAAATACTCATTCCTCTCTCTCCCAGAGTTATAATAGTCTACATCACATGCCCAAGCTATGCCGAAGAGAAAATTTTATGGTCCCTGTACTTGAGGACATTTTCATCCTTGAGGAGAAAAAAAAATTTTAGAATAGAAGACATACTGAAAATATGATAGATTACAAAAATGAGGAACCAATTACGCTCATTTTAGAATATCAGACTAGAGAGACATAAAGTGGTCTGGATTAGTCACTTTCTGCTAGTTATTTCCTGCTAATAATTCTAATTTCAGTATAAGTGGTCTTTTAATCTTCTTACACACACATCATTTTTCAGGGGCCATTGTATCCGGCTTTCTTTTTGAGACATTCCCCTGAAATACAACAAACTCATAAAACTTCTTTCTCATTTTCCCTGTAAGCTAAGAAAGGGCCGCTGCTGGCAACATAATGGCAGTGAAGCAGCAGATCGGCCAAAGGACTCAGCTGTGCCTTGGGCAACTAGCAACACAGGTACAGCTTATTTTGCCAAAAACCAAAAGGAGTAAGTAGAAATTAGGCTACTGGGGCTTTCCAATAAAGTCTTAGGAATATATCTTGTGAGTGATTGATCGATAATCTATTAAGTATGCATGCAGTTTTCAGAAGATTTGAAATTGTACAATGATATTGTGTCTTGCAAGGTGTACTTAAAAAATCTTCCCACTCCATAAAACCTAAATAAACCCTGTGTATCTCCTGTGCCATTAAGTATCTTGTCTTTCATATCATACAAAATCAACTCTTCTTCAAAGCCCGTATTTTTCAGATTTCACTGAAACCAATAAATAACCCTCACCCATCAGTACTTTGAAATATTCATTCAAAACTAATGTTACTAATTCATCTTTTCATATAAATGACTGCATTTAGGTTTAATAAATATGTTGGACTATTATTTGGAGAACTTTGTTTATTTTCCATGATTTTTACTATTAATTTTGTCCTAAATCTGAATATTAACAGAAATGGAATATTAAGCAAAGTTCTAATCTGCTCTCAAACACATAATAGATTTTATACTTACATTAAAAATGAAGCTAAGCTAGTCTTATTTCAAAAGCATTTTAGTTTAGTTTTCTTCTTTCTTCCACTAAAACATCTTCTGTGTATACAACATAATTAAGGAAAACCACAACATTTGCTTTTTGCCAGTGGGAAGGTTTCAAAAACTATTAATTCAAAGTGGCTTCCTTTCTTTTTTTTTTTTCCCCCTCTGGCAAAGAAGTCTTTTATTAATCCCACTGCTCCTTGCAATCATTTCCTCCAAAGTTTTTTTTCTCTTTCTTTTCCACTTGAAAAAATAGTGTTCAGGAAAAAAAAAAGTTCTGGGGAAGAATTTTTTCTTTTCGTTGATGAATGGTCTGGAATCTAGCAAATGGATGAGAAATTATTCATTCCTGGACTCAACTCACGGGAGCAAAAGCAAAAGAGAACACACTCAGGGTCTGGCAAAAGCCTTTCCCTCTGGACATGTTCCATTGGCTTGTGGCACAACGGCTGTACCTCTATTGAGTTCGAGTGTTTATTGGTTGGCTTCATGTGCTGCAGGCTTTTCTCTTTTAACTTCAGCACTTTCTGGTCTTGTAAGGGCTCCTCGAAGGTTCAGGCTCAAAAACCACTCCTGGTCACAAGAGTTCCTTCTGCTCGTGCCTTTATACAGCTTCCTGTTTGGGCCTGTTTATTAAATGCCCTTTTCCGAGTAACCACTGACTGTTGGAACTTATACAGGACTCATAATGATTCATTTGATCTTCAAATGCTTGGAAAAAATCGGTGTTGGTCCTATCCTCTTTCTACCACTTGAAAGTCTGTCAGCCCAATTAACACATTCTCAGTCACGAACTACTAGGGTTTTCTGTGGGATAGTTTCTACCAAATTAAAAATAAAATTAGAATCCATGTACACTTTTTTTCTTTCCAAGTATTTGCACTTTCAAATGTTGAGAAATACATTTGCCAGAAGATTTCTTGGGACTAATTGAGTCTTCTTTTCCCTTTTGTTTCTTAATGACACAAACCACATGAAAAAGTAACTAAGAAATATGGAACTATAAATCTCTTCTTAAAGTGTGTGTTTAAATTACTTATACAAAAATAAGGTCAGTTAACCATATTTAAAACTACTTATATGCTGGCCATAAGGCACTCCTCAGTAGACATTCTTCTCACAAAGAGCAAACAAACAAAAAATTACTTAGTATATAATTCTTTGATCTACTTGCAGTAAATGAAGATATCTCTTCTTTTGTTTTAAACTTGGTCTTAATATTTCCATTACTCAGTTCTTTTTATAATCACAATAGCATCCAAATATACAGTTTAGGGTTGAAGAAATTTTAATAATGTTAATTACAGCATCTATTTTTAGAGTAACTGGGTCTACTGAAGAAAAATATACAAATTAGATGATAAGTAAACTTTCCTTGCTACCACTTAATATTATCATATTTTTAACTCATGGTTTAAATCTAAAGCTTGTGCTCTCTGTATTTTGAAATATACCCTAAGATATCTTCTGATTTACCAAGTATATTATAAATTAAAGCATAAAGTACATAAAATATACACATGTAGTATAAGATAATCACTTTATTTTAGTCAGTGGTATATTTGTAATTATTATATAGCTTGCCAATATGGTAATTATAAAGAATTTTCTAAAATTATTTGTAGTTTACCCTAATCCTAACCACCACAGCACCTGATCCAGACTTGAGGTATCAGTGAAGGTTCTTAGAAGGAAGTAGCGTCTAAATGAGAAATGACAGGTGAAGGCAGAGAGTTGGGATTTGAGTTGGCGAAAGTGTCTCATGATGAGGAAGTGAGATATGCAAAATGGTAAGCCACAGCATGCCCTGCTTAGTACTAAAGAATGTCTGGAAAAGTAATTCGTGTTTGTGGAAGTGGGAAGTAGGTTTCAAGAGATGAGACTGTACATATAAATAAAAGGACAGATCAAGTAGGACTCATAAGCCAAATGAAGAAGTCTGAACTTTACAGTTTAAAAATTGGGAAGCCCCAAAAGTTTTTATTCTGTTTCGTTATAAGCAGAGGAGTTGCATAACCAGATTTGCATTATAGAAAGATTATTTTGGCAGAAAACATATATAGAAATCCATCCCAAAGACACCAATGTTCTTGTACAGTGAAAAACTTGTAAAAGCCCACAACATAAAAAATGAGTTTAAACAAACAATTTCATAATAAAGATATGGATTTAATATTATAAATCTCTACATGATGATCTTTTAACTAGCCATTTACACGCACATTGATTCTAAGATGGGATTCCTATACATGGTATGTTCACAGACTGAAAGAATACCAATTGTTAATTTATATAGTATTTTATAGTTACAGAAGTCTTTTACATACTTGCTTAATGATTTGGATCTTCCAGAAAAGGACAATGTAAGATAATTTTTTAAAAAGGGGGAAGATCTTTCTACATGGACTAAGGCACAGTAGAACGTTAATAAGACACAGTAATTCTTTTCCAAGAGATTCTCACAAGAAGACATGTACAAACAGTGGTAGGATCACGAATTCTGGAATACAAAAGGGAAAAAGGAAATTATATTCATTTGGTTATTTTTCTCTTAAGAAAATATTTTACAGTTTAAACACCTTCAAAGAGAAGCCAAATGACATTTTCCCTATTTTTGAACTTTTGCTTCTTTTTATAACCTAAGTTATTTCTAAAGAAACTAAAAAGCTGTATGTGACAGGAATAACATAGGGAACTGGTTTTCAGAGCAAAAGGAGTTTTCCTACCAGGGGCAAAATTAGGCTTTGCTATTATTTTCCCTTATAGCAAAAAAAAAATATGTTGCCATAATTCAATGAAACTAAAATGCCATCAACTGCAAAAGTTCATCATTGTTAAATGGGAATGAAAGAAAGGGTGCTTGCAAGTGATGGAAACCGTGAAAGTGACAGAAAGGGGGAAGTGACTATGGAACTTCCTTATATTCCTGGCAAAATCAAAGCAATATTGAAGAGTTTGCTGTATAAAAATAAAATCTTATGAGAACATATGGCGGCATCCTCTTAAGTTCTAATTTTAACATTTGTATGCAGACATACCGTGTGTGCGCGCGCGTGTGTATGGGTGTGTGTGTGTGTGTGTGTGTGAGAGAGAGAGAGAGAGAGAGAGAGAGAGAGAGAGAGAGAGAGAGAAGACCGAAGTTTCAAAGGGAAATAAACCAGGGGAAGAAGAGGGGGAAAAAAGAAGAACAGGGCACTGAATAGCTGGCATGCCATACTACAAAAGAAAATGAACTGTGTTAGTATTGATACCCAACAAACATTTGCTAAAACCTTGCAAACACATCAATAAGATTTGTCATTACAGTTCTCTGTCATACGACAGTGACAAAAGGGCAAAGAATAATGATGACTGCATAATGTAGAAACCAAAATGTCCATTTTCCTCATAAAGGCAAATCAACATACTATAACAAGCATAAGAAAACTTATTGTACACAATAACTTATTTCAGAGGCTATTATATGGTTTTCATCTCCACAAAAGTCAGACAATCCTTTTCTAGACCAATGTTGGGTTTAAACTATCCAAAATTAATGTTGCAATGTGTAGTTTAAATGTTATGCACAGCTAAAGCCAACATCATTGAAATAATGGTTAAAAAAATAAAGTACAAAGATGTTTAATTAACTTGTAATAGTAACCAAAACAGAGAAATGCAAATGCCACAGCCACGATGACATAAAATATTTTGTTTCAAACATCCTGATCTTAAAACCAGGTTTCATAATTCAGCATGCATGTTACAGCAACTGTCCCAGGTTGGAGAGAAACGCAGGGATATTTGGACCTGAAAATGAAAGCCATATGGTCTTGATTGCCTTTCACAGCTACATGAAGAGTTCAGTGTAAAGAAAGGCTTTCCAAACGCCAGCTTGCAAATTAGGTTTTTATGTGAAACTCCAATAAAACAGCAGCAGATGTTTCTATGCTATTAATTTGTTTGGGACATTTTCGGCTGGTTCATTCCAAATCAACTGTTATCCCTTGTCCAACAACTGCAGCATTCATTTCTGTCTTACCCAGGGAGGACGGAAGACAGACGCTTCCGCTCTGGAATAGGTATTGCAACAATGTGCTGTATCCATGGGAAAGTGAATGCCAGTACTTGTGTTTTGTTGTTTTCGGTTTTGTTTCTTTTTCTGAATGCTTTTAGAAACTGATAAAAAGTGCCTTTTTTTTTTTGGTTGTTGTTGTTGTTTACAACTGGAGTAGGGGTGATTCAGCCAAGGAATCGATGAAGTAAAAATGAAGTATACTGTTGGCGAGTAAACATACTGAGTAACATGGACACGGGTATTTTAAAAATGAATGAAACATATCTTGGTTGAAATACTGTAAACCTGTTTACTTGGAAGTAGGTGATTGACGGATTTATTCTGGTGCTGATTTACATGACAAAAAGATCATTACCTTGTAAACTTTCAAATATCAGAGTCAATTCACTTCCACTCCACCTCTCCCCACCTTGCAACCCCTTCTCCTTGCCCCTAAGATGTTAAGATCATTATTCACTGGATGTAAACATATCTCTTGTTGATTTTTATTAAAACAGTGAACACGTTTTATCTTCAGAGATAAACAATATTTAAAACACTTAAGTCATTCTTTAACTTAGCCATTTTCCCAATTAGATATTAACCGACCTTGCCTAGCAAAATGGGAAGAAGCAACAGGTCCACTTCATCTTTCCGGTGCGGTCAAGTGTGTTCACCCCTGCCCAGTCATCCTCTGTCACTGGGCACTGTGCTTTATGTGAAATTATACTTTCTGGCTGGTAACGCTGAGAATTCATTTTTAAGGATCATTCTCAGTCCATACAGATTATTAATATCTTTTAAGGTTATACACAAATCCTTAATGGGATTCAAATGGAAGCCCTAACACCTATTACTCTATGAAATTTCTCAGGCTGCTGGCTGAAGTGCCAAAGTAATTTGGATTTCAGTTTTGTTTCTAAAACAAATGTAATAAAGTATCATTAACAAATTCAACTAAAATTGGTTCATGTTCAAAAAGTCAGCACATTCTAGAGTAATTAGAGACAAAAAATGTTTTAAAGTCCTAATGGAATTTTCTATAATTCGCTCCTTAACTGGAAAATGTTTGCTACTTGGAAGTATTTCCATGATATAAGAGCCAATTAACAAAGCAAAGCACAAGACTTTTTCTCTACATGTGTCTACTCTGCTCTTTCAATATTGTTGCTGCTCTTCCAGGCCCGTGGAAACAACCAAATCCTACAATTTTTCTCAAATGCCCTGAGAATAGAACCCACATTCCCGTGAGATGAACATCGCTATGATCTGCCGCTCTCCTGCTCACCTCTCCCTTCATCTGCTGCCGCTCTTGACCTCCCTGGCCCCTCTATATTCCAGGCTGACTGAGTTAATTTCAGTTCCTAATGTAGTCACTATCGCTCAAGTTTAGACGCTGGTATATTATTTTCTGCATCCCAAAGTCTTAAGCAGTTACCTACTATATATTCTATCAGTCTCAAATTAACCTTTTTTCTCACATATAAATTTCTCCTAATTCATTTCTTCCCACGGCATCTACCTGTCCATCACTGTCTCCCTAACATAAGGAAAATGCCATTTTTAGGTGAGGTGCTCACATGGAACACAGACAGCCCTTACCTCCGTCAAAGCAGAATGCACTGCACCTGTGAATTTCATCCAAGCTCCTTCACAGTAGGAACTGTTTAATGTTACCATGAAATTCTCTTTTCCTGCAAGGTACTG
Organism: Micronycteris hirsuta; assembly: GCA_004026765.1. Taxonomy (NCBI): domain Eukaryota; kingdom Metazoa; phylum Chordata; class Mammalia; order Chiroptera; family Phyllostomidae; genus Micronycteris; species Micronycteris hirsuta. Next base: position 103,518 of record PVJI01003072.1, read on the forward strand.
GGATTTTAGAAGCCATTTGATAATGTGCTTGGAATTGAACATTCTTAGTCCCTCTACAACACCAGCACAGATTTCGTTCTGAAGAGGCCATGTACCTACATTTCTTGAAACTACTAACTCTGCTAAATCAAAAATGAGCTTTCGAAACTGAACGTGTTCCAAACGCAGTCTCTTTTCTGAACCCTCTTCTACCTGTCCTACCAAACCATGCTTCTCTCACACTCAAAAACTCTCCAGTTCTCCATTTCAGTAAAAGCCAGCGTTGATATAATGGACTCAAGACCCTGTGTTTACCGTTTGCTCACTCCTTTTTCCCCTCACTTCTTTTAATAGAGTTCCACCTTGCCCACTCTGTCTCAGCCATTGAAATAAACTAAAACAAATTAACTAAAATCTTGACCTCATTCATTCTTTTCAACTGCATTATTTCAATGATTTACATAATAGAATTAAAAACAGACAAGAGTAAAATACTAACAGATTACACCTAATGTCTAAAAATATTTTTACTTATTTTTGTAGTTTTATAGAAATTGATAGAAGAGTTTCACTAAAACATTTTTCTGTGTATTGTAGAAAAATACAAACTATGCCCTGGCTGGCATAGCTCAGTGGATTGAGCACGGGCTGGGAACCAAAGGGTCCCGGTTCGATCCCCAGTCAGGGAACATGCCTGGGTTGCAGGCCAGGTCCCCAGTGAGGGCCATGTGAGAGGCAACCATACATTGCTGTTTCTGTCCCTCTCTGTCTCCCTCCCTTCCCCTCTCTCTAAAAATTAAAAAAAAATAAAATAAAATCTTAAAAAAAATAAAAATAAATAAACTATACTCTTAAAAAAATACAAACTATGAATTGTTCCAAGTTCTTTAACAATACTAAAACACACAGCTATTTTGTTAACCATTACATGATCTAATTTTTGGAAAGAAAGCTACAATATAACCAAATTTCAAATAATCAGGGAGCAAATACTTTTTTAACCAAATATGACTCATTTAGAATTCTTAAAAACATACATACACATACAGACACACACCACTTTGATAAAAAAAATGAATACAGAAAATCTTCAAAGTCATAAAGTTTGAAAATCACATTGTATCTCGACAAAAAGCTCATGTTTGTAAAACATCTGTCAAGTTTAAATCATTTCTTGATTTTGCTGTTATTTAAAAGGTATAAATATGTGTATATATATTCACCTGAATGAAAAAGAAACCTATATGGTCATAGCCTATGGTTAGTTTACTTTTATTCTGAAGCACTGATACACTGTACTCTCAGTTAACCAGAAATCAAATTTTAAAAAATCCTTATAAAAATTCCTTTTAACCAAAATACATTTTGTGGCAATGTTTTAAAAAGTTGTGTGTTATGCCATGCACACCTGGGTATTCATTTTCACTTGGTGGGTGAGTGAGCTCAACGAGGCCGCCTGGTGCTGGAGCCCCGGCTCCGTCACCACTCTATCCCCCTCCCTGGCGCACTGGCCTGAGGCTGCTGGCATTCATTTCTGCTCTTTCAAAGTGATAGTCTTTATTTATTGAATGTCCTCTACCGGCAAAGCTTACCTGAGTCCTAGCTCTAAGCTCTCAAGTATTAACTACATGGGTTTTGCACTGTTAGGTTGGATCCAGAGTACAGAGATTCACTTGGTTGGTCTGTCATTCATTTATTCATTCATTCATTCATTCATATTTAAGAAAATGTTTTATTCCATTCAAGTCCTAGGCCCACTAGCTTACCAGGCCGTTCACTTAAGTGCATGTCAATTTTTTTTTCTTGGCAAATTGAAGGTGTGGGTTGCTAAGTCAAATATTTAAAATAGGATCAAGATGCTTTAGTCATGGCTATTCCACTACTGACAGACCTTTTCTACTCTTCATTAGCTGGCGGAAAATGTGGCTTTATGGCATTTTTTGCCTTTATTTCTGAGAACAGAAGTGAAGACAAAAGTAATTTATAATTCATAAAATATAAGGATTCATGTCAAACTGCTAATAATCCAGAAATTCAATGTTGGTTTAACATTAGAAAGTATATATATGAACTTTCTACATGAATACCTAAGGTACAGAAAACACACATGACTTGTTTAACAGATCCAGGAAAATCATTTCATACAATTTAAAATTCACTCATAAAAAACACTCAGAGAATTATAAAGAGAGTATATTATTTTTGAGCCAATATTACTATATTCAACAGGGAAATATTAGAAGCAGTCCCTTTTGAGTCATGAATAAGACAGGGAAGCTTGGTATCATTGTTCCCATTCACCATTGTTCCAGAGGGCCTAGACAATAAAAGTTAGCCCTGGTTGGATGGCTCAGTTGTTTAAAGTGTCATCCTGTACACCGAAGGGTTGTGGGTTCAATCCCCGGTCCAGGCGAATGCAAGAGGCAACCCATTGATGTAACTCACATTGTTGCTTCCCTCTCTCTTTTCCCTTTTCTTCTTCTCTCTCTTTCTCCCTTCCCCTCTAAGATCAATGAACATATCCTTCGGTGAGGACTTAGTTTTAAAATTGGATCACTATGTTTAAACTCTCTACTCCCTCAATCTAGGTAAATGAAGGTCCAAGTAAACAGCAGATGGCCTGCGTTAGGCCAGATGGTTGTCCACAGAGAGAGTGTCAATATAAGCTTGACTGAATAAGGGAGGCCCCAGGATGTCCAGACACTCAGCTGGCATTGAGGCGGCAGACTGCACCTTGGAGTTTAGGAAGCCAAGGCACTGCAGGGTCGGGGGTAGATGTGACCTAGGTTCCTAAAGTCTCACAACCAAACGCACCTGGAGGACATCCTTCATTCACCACACAACTCTAAAGGTTGCTATAAGCATCAACCTCCCTCAATTCCCTGAGAGGTTAAAGCTGACAGTGACAGTGGGTGTAGGTCATGATCCTGCCACCACACAGCAGCCCAGGCCAGGGGCCCGCTGTTTTGAGCAGTGAAATACTGTGTGTCTCAGCCCAGTAGAAGTAGTGGCAGTCAGTGCTTTAGAGGGCCAAGCAGCGGTGAGAGGCCTGAGGTGCCCAAAGCCACGTTGGAGTTCCTGCCTCGGGCACATAAGCGTTGCTGGAAATATGGCTGGGAATAAGCATTGTGGGTGCTGAGGGCGGATGAGCTTGAGTATTTTGTGTGCATGATTTTAACCATTTGTGTTTCAGCCTCCATGAGGGGTCTGCTCAACACTCTTGCCCACTTTTCTTTTTTCTTTTAAATAGTTTATTTTTTTTTTAGATTTTATTTATTTATTTTTAGAGCATGGGGAAGGGAGAGAGAAAGAGAGGGACAGAAACATCAATGTGTGGTTACCTCTCACGTGGCCCCCACTGGGGACCTGGCCTGTAACCCAAGCATGTGCCCTGACTGGGAATCAAAATGGCAACCCTTTGGTTCGCAGCCCACGCTCAATCTACTGAGCTACACCAGCCAGGGCAGATAGAGTTTATTTTTTATTGCATTTTTCCATTGCCACTTATCCCTCTTCTAACCTCTTCTACCTCCACCCCGCACCCCCCACACAAGCGCCACACTGTTGTCTGTGTCCATGAGTCCTTTCTCTTTTTGGCTCCATCTCCCCACCCCCCAGGGCCATCAGCCTGCTCTCTATCTATATGTCTGTCTCCATTTTGCTTATTAGTTTATTTTGTTCATTAGACTACACATACAAGTGAAATAACATGGTATTTGTCTTTCTCTGACTGGCTTGTTTCACTTAGCATAATGTTCTCCAGGTCCATCCATGTTGTTGCAAAGGGTAAAATTTTCTTTTTTATTGCTGAGTAGTATTCCATTGTATAAATGTGCCATAACTGTTTTATTCGTTCATATACTGGTGGGCATTTGGGCTGCTTCCAAATTTAGGCAATTGAACATAATGCTGCAATGAACATAGGGGTGCATATATTTTTTAGATATATCTTTTTTGGATAGATTCCCAGAAGTAGAATTGCTGGGTCATAAGGCAGTTCCACTCTAATTTTTTGCGGTGTCTCCATACTGCTTTCCACAGTGGCTGCACTGATTTGCATTCCCACCAATAATGCAGAAGGGTTCCCTTTTCTCCACACCCTTGCCAGCACTTGTTGTTCGTTGATTTACTGATGATAGCCATTCTGACACGTGTGAGGTGATATCTCATTGTGATTTTAACTTGCAGTATTTTTTCTGATATATCTCCTCAGGCAAGGAAAACAAAAGAAAAAATAAACAAATGACTGTACATCAAACTGAAACGTTTTTGCACAGCAAAACCATCAACAAAATGGAAAGTCAACCCACTGAATAGAAAAACATATTCACCAATACATCTGATAAGGGGTTAATATCAAAAATTTATCAAAAATTTATAAAACTCAACACCAAAACCAAAAATTCAATTAAAAAATGGGTAAAGGGCCTGAATAGACAATTCTCCAAATAGGACATATAAATGGCCAACAGACATATGCAAAGCTGCTCAACATCACTAATCATCTTGCCCACTTTTTGACTGAGCTATTTGCCCCTTCCTCACATGTGGGACACTTTAATATATTCTGAAGGCTAACAGTTTGTCACATGTGTTGTGAAGATGTCTTGATACTTATCATATGTTTTATAGTGCCTTTTCGATGTACTGTGGATCCTAATTTTAATATCAAATTTAGTGATATTTTTTTTCATAATCAGTGCCGTTTATGTCTTGATTACCCCCAAATTATAAAATTTCATTGCTCTGTTGTGTTGTTTTCGGGGGTGCTCATATTTTATTTTTCAATTACAGTTTACATTCAGTATTATTTTGTATTAGTTTCAGGAGTACAGCAAAGTGGCTGTACAATCACACCCCTTGCCAAGTGTTCCCCCCCTATTTCCAGTACCCACCTGACAACATACATAGCTGCTACAACATTATTGACTATATATTCTTATATTGTTCTTTAGTTTTTCTTTTCCTATTTAGGGCTTTAACCTACGTGAGACTTATGTCTTTGTAGCATGTAGAATAAGTCTACTTTTTTTTTCCTTTTCCACATATGAATAATCTATTGCCATAGCACATTTTACTGAAAAGATCGTCTTTTCTTCCCAACATGTAATGTCAGCTCTGTCATAAATCAAGTTGCATTTGCCTTTGGGTCTAATCCTGGGCTCTCAGTCTGCTTATTCATCTGTCCGTCTATCCCCGCACGAAACTTCATTACTACAGCCTTAGAGGGAATTTTTATATCTAATAAAGCAAGGCCTTTCACCTAATTCTTATTCTTAGACCTGTCTTTAGTTATTTTTGGTTTCTTGCCCTTTCATAAAAATTTTATATCACCTTTGTAGCCACACACACACACACACCCGACCTGTTGAGATTTTTATTGTAATTGAAAGAAAGAAAAGAAATAAAACTGAACCCTTTCTCAATAAGGCGAAATGATTCCCAGCTAAGAACCACTATAACTATTTACTGCCTAATAGGATAAAAGTTCAACATTTTTTATTCATTCTCCTCTTTCATCTCTGTAAACAAGTCTTCATAATGTACCCAGTTTGATGGAAGAGATTCGAAAAGAGGACAATCTAACGAACATATAGTGATCCAATTTGAAACTCAAGAACTTCAGGCCAACAATTATATCCAGCAATTTATTTTCTGTAGTATTTTAGTGTATGTGTTATCTGTCTGATTAGAGGCAAGTTCCTTTATGTCAGAGAACAATTTGCTCACTCCAGTCAAACTTTTCAATATTTTCAGTATCTATGTAGGTTATGTGTAACAAAGAATTAACACTTTATGTCCAATCATTCATTTTTACAATAACCCTATGAGATAGGTACTGTTATCTCCACTTTATAGCTGTAGGAACTGAATCTGAGAGAGGTTCAGTGACTCGTCCAAGGATGAACGCCCAAGAACAGCAGGACTTGGATTGAAACCCGAGTTTTCCTAACTTTAAAGTAAGCTGAATAAATGTTTGTAATGTGTATTAAAAATGGTAATAACATTGAGTTTTAGAAGAAACCCATGCAGACACAGTGTAAGTAATTAAAGATGCATGATATTGAGACTTTATTTACTTAAATCGTTCATTGTTGATAGCTTGAGTCGACACCAGACCTTGTGAACCCTGCCCTGGACTTACTCCATCTAGTTGTGGCTAGGTCCATGCGTCGTTTCTCTTGCCAAGAACCTCAGCTAGTCCAGGGAGCCTCACAGAGTGATCTGTAACTCTATTAAACTCCTACAAATAACTGCTTAACAGACTGTCCTTTATATCATTCAAACCAGAAGTCCAGTGGCAATATGCCGCCACAACTTCCTTCCAATTTGGTAGCTGTAACATTTGCTCTAGTGTCTTCTCTCTCTCTCTCTCTCATGCACACATACTTACATACAATCTAAAATGCTCTGTGATCTTTCTTGACTTAAAATATGATTGTAATTATAGAAAAACTTCATCTAAAAAGTAACTAAAAAATAATTCAACATAGACAGCTGGTTTCCTTTTGTACAGATTTTATGCAAATTCCTTTTTTCTATACTGCAAAAGTTAAACCTTTAAATCTGACAATGTCAAAATATAGTAGAAATTGAAAATTATATGAAAAACTAGATAACTGCGTATTCCTGCATTTACGGTGTTTCTGTTTCATCCTGACACCTCATCTGCAAAGTCATTTTACCTGTTCAGATTGTCCTATTCTTTAAACTTTAGTTTTTTTTCCCCCTGAATTGGCAGCTTTTCACATGCAATAGATTTTAGAGACTAGACTACAAACTAGTTAATACTCTTTATGAATTAATTGTCAACAGATTCATAATAATAATATGCCCCACCCATTCCTCCTCAATTCCCATAACAACACATAAGCATTTGGATTTTGCCCAGAGAAATGAGGTTGCGGGATAATTTAATTCAATTAAATCCTACATAATTCAATTCCTTTCAACAAACTTTTGCAGACATCTGTGTCTAGTGCAATACTCCAGGAATATAGGTCCCTGTCCCTACCTCCAGAAGCAGATCCTGAGACAAGGTTTTAAGTGGCATCCTGTTTAACAGAATAGGGAATTCAGTGAGAGAGAGAAGTCAACACAGGGTGTATTCACAAGCAGACGAAATGCCACTACAGACAATCCGTCAGTCTCACTGGGACCTGCCAGGACTGAGAGCGGAGCACCCCTCAGTTATCCCACCAGAGGGGAGAAAATTCTGAGGTATAATTATGCACCAAATCCTGTCAGGAAAACAAAACAAAACAAATGTCTAGAGTTCACTGACAGTTACTTCCAGACATGCTAATTCCCAGGAACTTCCAGGTACCTACATGCACAGCCCAACATGGGGCCAGAGACTCAGAGGTACATGTAGAAGGAAGTCACTGGCAGGTACAGGAGCAGTGAGTACAAAGGAGCTGTGATGAACCACTAACATCTACTGCAACACCCTAAACTGCACAAGGAGAAAACCTAGACATTATTTCTGCATTCCTGGTTCTGTTGTTGCCCTGAATCAATCAAACTTGCTTTAAGAACCTTCTGTCCACAAATTCTATATTGGACACTGCAGGAAAAGTGGAGATATCGAAGACGGTCCCTGTCACCCACTGGAGCAGGAGAAGCTTTCACGACCTGGTGGAAGAGTTCTTCACAGACTCTCGTCTAAACTGAAAGAAACTAGATTTCAGGTATCGCAAAAAAACCACGGACAGATGACCTATTCCACATTCCACGATACATATCACAGCACAAGGTTTCCCCTGAAGAACCAACATGTGCATTAGTTAAAAATCATTTCTGCCTTCCTCATTCTGTCCCAATTTAATAAATCTATCCAAAATTAAAAGGAAAAAATAAAGGGAGAAGAGTTCATGTTGTTGTTTATACTTACAAAACATGTCAATATTTTCCAATGGTTGAAAGCTAATTTTTATAAATTTGGTAGACTATGTCTTGTTTATGGACAATAGTGCATTTGTTAACAGTGACATATTTATCTGGCCTTTCTTAGTCCTAGGAAAAAATTATGTCAATTTTCCCTTAGACTGCCTTCCTATTCTGTCACACAAATTATTTCATGAAACATGAATCCAAATGTTCTGTTCTTTTTCAATTTCCTTTCACCACAAATTCTAGAGTTCTGCCCTTCATGGCTTTTCAGTAACAATTCAGTCTTTTTATTCTAATGGCAAAAACGCAACACGGCTGTCTTTAATCAAGTAATTTTTGACATGTCTTCAATAGTGAAGATTCAGCCTTTTGTGTTAAAACTTTTTAAAATGATTACCATGATTTAAAATGATATTTTGCTGATCCATTTTCAGTTCTAGGGATCCTCATGACTACATTTTCCCTGCTCGTTTCTGCCATGCTTTTGCTCCTTATTTTTAATGTGACACAATTACCATGTACACAGAGTGTCATGTTTTAAAGATTTTATTAGACAAGCAAATATTTATAACTACATGAAGTACCTAGAAATTTAAGATAACATAATATCCTATGTCTTTGCTAAGATCTAAGATCTAATATTGGACAAATATTCTTATTAAGCAAATCAAAGCAAACAAGTTAACAAACTGTAAAGAGCATCCATATATAATTAAGGGTCAAAAGACTGTTGTTCCTTTTAAGTTCCTTTTAAATTGTATTGTCATCCAGACAATACAAATCCCCAATGTGGTGGAATCTATAAAGACCTCCAAGGCCTGGCCCTACCTACATGTCCAGCCTAACCTCACACCATTGCCCCCAATTTGAATATGAAAGCTCTTTTCTCCCTCCAGAACTTCAAACATCTACCTAGCAAATTCAGCTCCAGCTATTCACCTGCCTAATCCATATTCACCCTTTATGTCTCAGACATGTGTAACTTCCTTAGAGACTTTTTACCTGACACCTAAATGTAAAGTAGATGCTACCAGCATTCTCTCTCAGACTATTCCTTGTTTTCCTCATAAACTTGCCACAACACTCATGCGTGTGTGTATTCCTGTGTATCTCATGGTATGTATGGCTGAGGCCAGGAAGCATCTCTGTTTCTTACATTATCAGATACTTATCATTTATCACACTTAGGGACTACCCAATTAATACTCATCAGTCAAATGGATACATGAATAATGATTAATTTTTATTCAAAACTTTGGGATAAAATCTGCACATTTATTATTCATTGAGATGAATGAGAGGCATGCCTTGCCGAATTCCTTGAGGATGCATTACACTAGCTTTTCAAAAGCACAAACTAGGAATTGTTTGCTTTTGTTTCTTTGTCCCTAGAACAGTGTTTGGCACAGAGTATAGGAACATGAAAAGGTTTCTGGAATTAAATAAATCAGTGAGCATATGATCATGCCCAAATTTTACATCAGTCAGTGGAAAGTGGTATATCATTTTATCAGTGTGCTTTATCTTCCACTCTCTAAAAACATTATATTCCATTTTGAGACGCCTTTTATTGTTTGATTAAATAAAGCCACTATTAAAATTGGAGTTCAGATGGATTCATTGTTCGTGAATTTTTGTGTTATTCAAAGCAGAGTGAAAAACTCCTGTGGATTTTGAAGAAAATATATTATTAAACTAAATGTCAAATGTTGGCTTAAGCCACTATTTCAAACTATCGTGTAGAATAATGGAAGTGAGGATGCAATAGAAGTCAGGATACAATAACAAGTTATGAGAAAACAAGCTTGGAATCCAATAAATCTACAGTCAAGTCCTAATTTAGCTACCTGAAAAATAAATGACTTTGGTTAAATTATTCAGACTCCCTAAACAAAGATACCTTTACATCGATCATTTAATGAGGATAATTATACTCATATTTTTGCAAGGATTGGGAGAGCCTAAATTAAGCAAATAATGTAATGGCGCGCATACACATGCACACAGCAACTTCCTAATAAAGGACTGCTCTAATAATACTAATTGTTATCAGTTATCATTTCATTAGTTAACATGCTTAAATTCCCTAATCTCTTATTTTGTCTCCTTTATCTCTGTTTATGCACCTATGGCCTGCCACTTCTTCCATCTCAGAAATGAATTTCTATTCTTTCACAAAGCTATTCTTTTCATAAAAAACTTTGCATCTGACTTTTTTTACTCTTAAAATTTCTTCTCTAAATAACCTCTTTTTTCCATAAAACCCAAGTTTATCCTATTTAAGGCTACCAATTTTACAAGACAACATTTTCTTTAAATACAAACATAATTAGTTACAAATACTGTCTTCAATACTGAGTATGCAAGGAAAGCCAACCCAGTTTGATGTGGCAGAACATTTGCCCTGTAGCAAACTGGTCTCTGGCCAGATGACATTACTCATCAAATGAGCCCTGACTCAGAATAGCTGAAGTCAAAGAGGAAGGAAGGAAAATGTCCTCAGCAACACATGTGAAGCAGAGTAGCTGATGACAAGTTTGACCAATATCTTCCTCAGGAGAAGAGTTAGAAATGCTCCAGCCCCAAACACAAATCTACTCTAAGGCAGCCAGATACGTCTTTCTTCAAAGAGACAGCATTCATAAAGTCTTGACCCATCAATTCTCTAGAAAGCAAGGGGAGATCCAAAATATATGGGTGGCTGTTGATTTTTTCTGTCCCTTAAATCACATCACCATGAAGAGATTGGGTACATGCACCCTGAGAAGCTGTCATTCTTCAACATAAGATGTTTCACAGAAGCTCTACATGATAAATGCATTATCTATGTGTCAGCCTTGTTTCAAATTCAAAGGACTGTAGCTTTATGTAAATACGATTTGGATATCAACGGCAAAAGTGATAGTCTCTCTGGGACAATCATCTCATAAAATATGCAGATACCTCATAAAATATGCGGATACTGTTCAATTCCAGTGCCTTAATTAAATCTGTCATATCGCAAGGATTTTATCAAATAAAAGGAGTGATGACTCCTGCTAAGAATTTGAAAGATGTAAAGTATCCACAAAGATCATTTGGCCGCAGTTGCTATTGGGAGTAAACATTCTACATTTAAAAAATGCCTATTGCCCTGGCTGGTGTAGCTAAGTGGATTGAGCACCGGCTGCGAACCAAAGGGCCACCAGTTCGATTCCCGGTCAGGGCACATGCCTGGGTTGCGGGCCAGGTCCCAGGTGGGGGCCACATGAGAGGCAACCACACATTGGTGTTTCTCTCCCTCTCTTTCTCCCTCCCTTCCATTCTGTCTAAAAATAAATAAATAAAATCTTTTAAAAAAATAAAAAATGCCCACCAACCATCTTGGACATCCAAAAATCTCGGCATCAGCAGACCCATGTCCCTGTCTGTACTACAGTCACAGAGCTGTAACCGTTTCTATTTTCCCTCATAAGCCCTCATGCCAGCTGTAATTCATTAAGGAAGTTGTTCAAGCCAAATTAAATTTTCCAGAAACTGCATCAGCTGACATAAAGGAACTCTGCTTTGGTAATAGATGGCAGAAAAGACTCGCTAGTTTTTAAGCATTACTCCTTTAATCTCATGTAATCCTGCAACACATATACAACACACATTGTATTGTCTACAATAATCAGTGTGAACCAGCACATTATTGCTTCAAGGAACTTTATGATGATTGTATCATCATAAAACATCTTTCTAAAAATGGTTTTAACTCTGTATTTTGCCTTATTTTGAAGCAATAATATGCCAGGATTTTTGGACTGAAATTAATAGTTTTTTTAAAAAAGCTGATTTTCTTTATGGTATTTCAACATCTATGGAAAAAACCTGAGGCTGCTAGAGACCAATCAGAGAGGCATAAACATGGGCTTCGTGTAAAAGGTGAGAGATGGTTGTACGAGAAGGTCTTCCTTCACCGCAACCCTAGGGAATCAGTGTAAGAGTTGAAGTTGAGGATGGAGGCCATTTGGAGTCTGTGTTTCATGGACACCAAAATGTCCCACTGAATCACTGAAAATGAGAGCTACTAAAGGGACAAAGGTCTACAGGGTGGGCTCTAGTTCTCCAGTTCCTGCTTCAAACAGAGCAGTTCTGTTTTGGTCTGCAACTGTGACATGCTCCTCTCTCATACGACCTAGGCCTTCACCCATTATATACTGACATCCACAAATTGCCCTTTATACTGTGAGAACCTTCAGCTGAAGCAACGGGATGGTCACACAAACTGGCCGGCGACATGTTAAACTTGGCAGCTGTTGCCGTGCTTTTCTGGACAGCAATGTTTCTCTGTTTTTTATATGAGTGTGCATATATATTTCAGTCTTCCTCATATTTTATACAACTATAAATGAAATAAAACATGAAATGTTGACACTAGTAATAAGCACAGGCCTCAAATATAATATGATTATAAATCTAAACTAGGCATATGGAAAGAGTTCATTTTAATTACAAGTGAATATCTCAATGGAAATGTTTTACTTGGGTAGGGAAATAATGAAATAAAAGATGTATGAAACTGTAGGAAAATACTGTCAAATATTATGTTTAAGCAGTAAGATATAATTAGAAATTACATGTTAAGCTTTTTTTGGACTGGGACTTCTTGACTTACTACATGTAAATCTATCGTTCAATTTTTCCTTTGAGAATAGAAGGGGTTGTCTATTGTGCTACACCATAGTATTTTATTTCTGAAGGCATCAAAATGTTACAAGTGGCATATCTATTCCAATATCCTAAAATAATAATTAAGAAATAGGAAGCCCAGAAAGTTAAAAAGTCTAATCTAAGTCTACAAAGCAGGTACGCATCGGCAGTCTTCCCATCACTTCACATCTCCAATTGTGCAATCATATCCTTTCAGTGCCTACTAATCAGGGTTCTCCAGAGAAACAAAACCACAGTGTGTGGTGTCATCGTGTGTCCGTATGTGTAGAGAGGGGGAGACACGAGAGAGAGAGAGAGAGAGAGAGAGAGAGATTTTAAAGAACTGGTTCATACAATTGTGGGGGTGGCAACTCTGAAGTTTTTAAGGATTGCAGGCCGGAGACCCAGAGAAGAGCTAATGTTGCAGTTGAAGTCCAAAGGCAGTCTGGAGGAAGATTTACCTCTTTCTTAGGGGACCACAGTCTGTTCTCTTAAAGCCTCCAACTGATTTGATGAGACACACCCACATGGTAGAGTAATCTGATTCACTCAAAGTCACTGATTTAAATGAGTAAACTCACTTAAAAATTATCTTCACCACAACATCTAGACAGATGTTTGACCAAATAAGTGGGAACCATGGGATAGCCAAGTTGACACATAAAATTAACCATTAAATGGTGCTAAAAGATTCTATTCATGGAAAAAATAAAACGAGATGCTATCAACATTTTGACATACAACCACCCAAGGGCTTAAATTAAATCCAAACTCTGTAGCTAGGTTATTTTGCTTTGTAGCAGAGAAGGTTAAGTATGAAAAGTTGGAAGATGGGCTAGCTTATCCAGTAGCTAAGAAATGGCTGCAATATAAATTTTACTTACTCTTTACAGCTTAAAATTAATTCCCCCCGTTGATTTTCACTGATGTTGCATTTTTCAGGTTCATGTTACGCATATTTGGTCTTCCAGAATGTAGTTTTATCTTGTATAAAAGGCCAATTTTTTAACAAGCTCCAGAGAATTTTCAATAGGGCAAAAGGTGGTCAGTGGAACAGATTGCCTGCTAGAATACATTAATTTACTACTGTAGTCTTCATTTGAAGATATTTGTTTAATGACCTAGGAAAATGTTGCATAGATCCAAGCACGGGAACAATAATTTACTGGCAGACAAGTTTCACGCCACCACACTAACCCTAAAATAAATGATTCCATCAAGTACGTATACATGGGGAAATAAGAGAGGTGCATGAATTTAATTCCAAAGAAGTTACAATTTTAAGTCCTAAAATACACTACCTCATGATTTTGATCACTTGGGTATGTAAGAATCATGGAATACAGCAACTTTAAAGGGACCCCAGAATATATCTAAGCTTTATCCCTCATTTTTAAGACGAGCAAACTATTGCCCTTGACAAAAGTCAAATAGCTTGTTAGGCACAGACCACGTTGGAGAATTTGTTGTTTTGTGTTTTTTCCACTAAAATAGGTGGCTCCCGAATGGGAAAGCTCTTAATCCAAGATTACATTAATCAAATTTGTAGAAATATTACTAGTAAAAAGCATGCAATCAGGCAGTTTACCAACTAGCCAACCATAAAAAAAGAATTCTCATATATTTTCACAGTAAGATTTTTTTTTTATGATGGAAATCATGGAAAATGGTTCTCAGGGAAACAGTATATCATGAAACAGCATTGAGGGAAATCCAATAACATGAGAACACAGCGGTTTGCAACCAGGTGAAGTGTAAGGAATTACTCACTAGGAAAGAAGATATCCCAGGGCTTTTAAATGGTGTAATAAAAATATAATATTTAGCTTCCATGTACAATATGCTGAAAAACAAATCTGCAATTATACTGTATAATTCTCTTTTTAAAAAAACTAAAGGAAAACTTAGAATGTATCTGAAATAGAGTCTGTCCTCAATAAATACCTGACAGGGTAGAAAAGGTTTTTGAAGCAGTATAGTTTATCAAAACACTTAGTTATTTTCAAGAAGCAAATGTAATTCTTAATATATCTGGAAAATCAAGTACATTAAAGATTCTTATTAAATTTTATCGATATGTTCCCTCACCACTAGTAATATCATTGAAAATCTAAGTGGACAGGTCAGGGTTAACTCTGTAACCTTGTTCTTACACTTTTTTTGCACCTTGTCCATTTTTGTGCTCTCAAAACATCTACGTAGTAAGTAGTAAGAGGCAGACAGTGTTTACATGCCCTTCCCCCAACATGAGGAAAGATCTGTGACAACGTGCACATGGTCATGTCATCAAGAGCCAATGATTTTCATGTCTACCATTTTTCTAAAGTGGCCTGTTTTCACTCTTTAAAAAGGCCATACACTCCCTCTCGAGATAAGGAGAGAGCTGGAGATAAGGACAGCTCTAACTTCCCCGTAGAGGGAGATTCTATTTAGAAGTCAGTTGTGTGACTCGTTTCTGTTTGTAAATAAGAGCCAGGTAATTACTTACATTAACATAGTTCATGATGGAAATATTATCATTTTTGGAGTGTTTGAATGTCCTTTTCTTGGTTATGTAAGAATCATGGGATATGGTAACTTTAAAGTAAAAAAAAAAGGATTGAGTAGCAAAAAAGAATTAGGTATAGACAGTAGTGGTTTCTATCCAATTTTCATAGACATGGTATGGCGGTATAAGATAAAGGTAATACAAATCCAAATGTGGACTTGTTAAATCACCAGCCAATCTCCATTAAAAGTAAAGAAAAAAAGAAAAGAAAAGAAAAGAAAAGAAAAGAAAAGAAAAGAAAAGAAAAGAAAAGAAAAGAAAAGAAACAAATCCACCCATAGTAGAGACAAAGACTCGGTCAGTACATCCAGTTCCATTTTGGTTTCTATACATATCTCATGTATGTCTTGGTCCTTGTTAAAGGATGAAAATATCTGCCTGTACATCTCAGGCTATGACAGAATAATGACCCGCTACAGTATCAGACGACTTCGTCCCTCACACTGCTGTCTTTCCTGGCATGGCTGACACTGCTGACTGCATCACTTCACGACTTCAGCACAGAAGTATGCTGCATGCTCCTAGGCTGGAAGAAACCTTGCAGACCATAATCCATAAATTTCAGATCAAAAAGAAGAAGGCCCAAATGGAATGGCTCATTCAATCATTCTTTAAATTAACAGGGGCAACAAGAATAAAACTTGGTTTTCATGAATTTCTGGTAGAAAATTTCCAGAATCTAGAAATATATTTAGAATATAGCTGGAATATTATGATTGATGCCACCCCACAACTCCTTCTTTGGCAAACCTGGATTCTTATTTCAAAGCCATATTCCTGGACATATTCCTATTTCACAGACACATGGGCAAATCTGATTATAAACGATAGTAATAACTTCTACCACTTTGGTAACAAAAATACCAAAACTGATCCATCTTAAAAATGATGTTACAAGTTCTTCTATAAATATTTAGGTATATATAAAAATTTTGCAAATCATTGTTTGGTTTTCTTGATATTCATTTTTAATGTGAACTGCATGCAAAATGGATGATTAAATGAATGTATCTCTGTTCTACTTCTCAGTATTTCTTACTGTATTTTTATATAGTTAAAAATAAATAAACTGTGCATTCCGGTCAAGATGGAGGGCATAGGCAGACATGGCTCGCCTCATTCCACAACCACATTAAAATTACAACTAAAATACAGAACAACCCATCACTCAGAACAGTTAGAAAATGAGTTGAATGAAAATATGACAACTATGAAATTAAAGAACCACATCACCCAGACTGGTAGGAGGGGCACAGTCATGAAATGGGTTTTATCCACATGCAGTGGATAAAAATTTGGGAGGGCTATCTTGAGAGAAAGAAGTCTCAGCCCCACACCAGGGCCCCCAGCCCAGGGTTCCAGTGCCAAGAAGATAAGTCCCCACAACTTCTGGCTGCAAAAACCAGTGGGGATTGAGTTGGTAGAAGAAACTTCTGGAGTCCCAAGCTTCCCTCTTAAAGAACCTACACACAGACTTACTCAGATTCACTCTCTCTGAGCTCAGGCACCAGGGTAACAGCTGAAAAGGTACCAGTGGCATAGAGGAGAAACTGAAGTGTCTGGCATCAAGGTAAGCAGAGGCCATTGTCCCTTTTCTAAACCCTCCCTCTATAGCCATCAAGCTAGTTCCCTACCTGAGACTCCATCAACATAGATAACATGGTTTGACCCACCATGGAGATCCCCAGACACTCTGTCCCACGCAACTTATGGGCCACCCAAGCTGCTTTTCATATGAATGGCTGATCTTCACTCAAGCTGTACAACTTCCTAAATCCTCTCAAACAAGCATCACCTGGCTTCAGTGAGCCCCAGGCCTGGCACTAGCAGCAGCCAGCCTAGTTTCACAGCTTGGCTTCACCTGGGAAACTCCAAGCCCGGCACAAGTAGCAGCCACCTCAGATTGCTTTATACATCAGGCAGCGTGCCCTGAGCAAAACACAGGTGGGGACTGACCTTGCCCTATACCACCAGGAAAACACCAGAGCCAGCGTACACAGTGGACAGCTACAGACCACTTGAGAGCACCACTACCCTGCCCCTGCACAGCTGATCCTCCATGGAGAGCGGAGATTGGTGGTCAGTGGTCACAGATGGTCCTTGCAGCTGGCTGGCCTGGGTAAATCCCTCCCATTGACCTACCAACAGCTACCAGGGCTCAACTATAAGAGGAGGGTACATTCGGCCCACATGAAGGGTGTACCTCGCAGCTTTAGTGATAGAGGAGGCTGTGCCACTGGACCCTACAGGAAACCTCCTACATTAAGCCACACTACCAATACACAGAATCAAAGCAATTCTACCTAATACATAGAAACAAACAAAGGGAGGCTGCCAAAACAAGGAGACAAAGAAACATGGCCTAAATGAAAGAACAGATCAAAACTCCAGAAAAAGAACTAAACAAAATGGAGATAAGCAATCTATCAGATGCAGACTTCCAAACATTGATTATAGGATGTTCAAGGAACTTAGTGAGGACCTCAATAGCTTAAAAAAAGATCCAGTCAGAAACAAAGGAGACGCTAATTGAAATAAAGAACAATTTGCAAGGAAACAACAGTAGAGTAGATGAAGCTGAGAATCAAATCAATGATATGGAACATAAGGAAGCAAAAAACAACCAAGAAGAAGAAGAATCCTCAAGAAAATAAGGATGATATATGCAGCCTCTGGGACAACTTCAAGAGGTCCAACATTTGCACATAGGGGTGCCAGAAAGAGAAGAAAAAGAACAGGAAATTGAAAATCTATTAGAAAAAATAATGAAAGAAAATTTCCCTAATTTGGTGAAGGAAATAGACATGCAAGTCCAGGAAGCACAGAGAGTCCCAAACAAGATGGATGCAAAGAGGCTCACTCTAAGACACATCATAATTAAACTGTCAAAGGTTAAAGATAAAGAGAGAATCTTAAAAGCAACAAGAGAAAAGCATTTAGTTACCTACAGGAGAGTTCCCATAAGATTGTCAGCTGATTTTCAAATAAACTTTGCAGGCTAGAAGGGATTGGTAAGAAATACTGAAAGTCATGGAAAGCAAGGATGTACAACCTAGATTACTCTATCCAGCAAAGCTATCATTTAGAATTGAAGGGCAGATAAAGAGCTTCCAAGACATGAAAAAAAAAAAAACAAAAAACTAAAGGAGTT